>CM021108.1:232508312-232746702 GCA_007115665.2 Sequoiadendron giganteum | reverse complement strand
TCCCAATTATTAATGAAAATCCTAGAAGAGTGTGAAAGTGTGTTACAACACTCCAAATAAGGCAATATTAAGGTTAATTTTTATTAAAATTATGTTTATTATGTTCAGCTATTTGATAAAACCCTAGAAAAGTGTGAAAGTGAGTTACAATATTTTAGCAAGGTACCATAAAAATTCATTAGTTCACAAGGGCCCAAGACCTAATGTGAATGTTTCAGCCACATTACAACACTAAATCAAGGCAACATTAAGCCCAAATTCACAAGGAGGGCCTAAACAAGTGTGAAAATGTCCCCGAAAACATTTTTGACACCACTAATAAGCCGATATTTGCTCAATAGAAAAGGAAAAATCAGATTTCTTGAAGGAAACATTCTAAGAAGGCATCGTTCTTACCTGTGACTACAAGATTGATGCTCTTTCCTTAATTCAATGGAAACGGCTATCTCAATTTCTTTTCGTGCTTTTCCTTATGTTTTTTTTTCCTAATCCTCTGCTTTTTGTTGGATTGACTCCTCTAATTCAAAAATTTACACTATCTTTGTCCTTTGATTCGCTACATTCTAATCTTGGAATGCTAATAACTCTCCATTCCTCCACTATCTAGTCACCCCACTCCCCTGTCATTTAGCATTATCCCTGTATTCCCATTGTTTAAGGGGTCAACATTATGAAGGGGGTTATGTGTATAATCACTGTCATCGATTCCTTCCATATAGTTTCACAATAAGTTTGTGAATAAAAGAAACACTCTTTCATATATATATATATATATATATATATATATATGTATGTATGTATATGTATGTATATGTATATGTATATGTATGTATGCATGTATATACATATGAATATATATTTATGTATATGCATAAATGTGTGTGTGTGTATGTATGTATGTATGTATGTATATGTATGTATATGTATGTATGTATATAAATATTTATATTCATATTCACAATTAAAAATTTCTATTTCCTTTGTCAAGAGTTTACTTTCAAGTTCTCTTTAAAGATCAAACAACATAATTGTTCTTCTCATGTGATAGTTAGGTATAATCAAATGCATCTCCATTTCCATTATGAAATTAGCTTTAGAAAAGACAAGGTAAGACAATGTTGCAATGAATAAGATTGCCTATTTAACCATTTATGATTTCAAACAAACAAGAATGATATCTTCCAATTGCAAGACAAATGCATATATCATGATCTATTGTGGTGTGTGAGATTCTAGATTCCAATCTTGCTTACTGCTCATCTTCTGGCTAAGCATTCCTACCTCAACCAAGCTTTTTTTCTTCAACCTGTTCCTACACACACGCGTTCTTGCACCTTCCAACTTTATCAGTAACCTTTAACCAATAATCATTATGAAATAAATCTTTTTAAATCATAAAATTGCAAGATAATCATTTTTTATTCAAATACTATTGTATTTATCAAATTTATAAATACTAAATGATAAATTCAATTTTTTAAATATTTTGATTAACTTAACATCATTAAATGCAAGCATTGAAATTGAGATGTGACAAAATAAGGCTAAGGCATAGTCACCTTAGGTGACTTGGTCTGCCTATTTTTCCTCCAAAATTTAGTATGTCAAGGATGAATATTTATTATTTGAATTTTAAATGTCAAATATTGACTATCGGGATCGATTTTTTTGGGAAATTGGATTAAATTCCTATAAATACCTAGTCATTGCACCATTTGATAACTACTAGAAATTTTTAAGAAAAAGAAGAGATCGTTGCATTATGTCAAACTAGGAAAAAGCTAACTCCTAGAAAAAATTGACCTATGTATATGTAACATGATATTGTATCCCCCATACCCCATGCCACGCGGTAGAAAAAAAGCACCTTGATGGATGGCTAGCCGCGTGTCGTTAGGTGGCATCACCGGAAAAGGATGTGCGGCTCATGGTGGGAAATGAGAAAAAGGTAGAAAAAACACACCTACCATCTGCCATTTTCCACATTTCCATTTTTCCACTTTGGTGGGTGGGGAGGGAGGAAGTATGAGCGAAGAAAATGGAGTTGTAGGCAGCCGAACCAGAGTAAAAGGTTTTCTTTTTTTATTTACATAGGTGTGTTTTGTGTACATTTTTGTTGTGTGCACAGAGTTAAAAGTCACCATTTGGAACATTTGATATTGCAGTTTGGTCGGGAGCGCAAGCGATGCAATGGAGGCCGAACGAGATAAGTGCATTCAACACGCACGATGGCTACCCAACATGTATGTATATCTATCATTGTGTGTGATATTCTACCATTCTCTAGGAATTTTGAAGCATGAACAACAATTAAATGGGTTTTGTGAAAAGAATTGAATGGCTATTGGTTAAATAAAAAGGGTTTTCCTTGATGGAAAAACAAAAAAAATTGTTTGCATGTAGGGTTTTCATATGAAATAGTTGTTTTTGAAATTTTGCACTTGTCGAATGAAATAGCATGGAAGTAGGAGTGAAATAAGTGAATAAAGTTTACAAAAACTAGTAATCATGTGGAAGAATGGCGTCGTTCTGGGATTTATGTGGTTTTCAAAATATATCATTTTATTGTAGAATCCAGGTTGCATTTTCCAACCTCGTAATATATTTTGCATGGTTTATGCTTTCTGTAAATGTTATTGAGTAATTTCTCTCATATTTCCACAATGGGTTGTTGTTTATTTCATTCGGCAATGGAAAATTTTGAAAACCAGCATACAGGAAGAAAGGAAACAAAAATTAAAAAACCCTTGACACAAAAGAACATTAACAGCCTTGCATTTCAAATAAATACCAGTTTCCCCAATGAAAACCCTGCAACATTCAAAATAAGAATGTAAACAATGGCGACATTCTCCACATTGCATTTTCCAACCTCCTGATATATTTTGCATGATTTATGCTTTCTGTAAACATTATTCACTTATTTCACTCATATTTCCACAATGGGTTGTCATCTATTTCATTCGGCAAGTGCAAAATTTCAAACCAATAGACGAGAGGAAACAAAAATTTAAAAAACCCTCAATAGAAAATCACATAAACGATAACCCCGTAGAATGGCATTGGAAATCATAATTTGCAAATAGGAAAAAGCCCAGATGAGATCCCATTTTTTCTGCCATTTTCTACACTATCATTTTGGAAAACACGTTGTCTCCTAAAACCCTTACTGTTCTAAAATCCTTTAGAAGTAACAAACCAATTGGTTACTCACACCTGACCTCAATTCGGTATGTTTTGTGATTGTCTTGAGAAGGTTTTGTGAATTAGATAGTAAGAATGTAATGAAATTGTAAAATAGTAGGTATAATGAAACTTGCAATGCACAGTGTTATAGATTGTTTGCAGTGCTGGAAAACACACTGTCGCATTTCAATTAGTTTGATATGAAGAGTTTTATTTCATTATGCTCCAAGAATGTAATGAAGTCCACTTTCAAATTTTTCAACAACTCTTTGCTACAGTCCAAATGTCATTTCACTCTCTTTATCTGATTGGAACAAATAAATTGGTCACATTATTTGCAGAGTTGGAAAACACACTTTCTGCTCTCAGTTCCAGAGGGTTTTACAACACTATATAGGCTGCTTGTTTCTTAACAACTTATATGGAGATAGTGCGTTTTCCAACACTGCAAATAATGTGAGCATTTATTTGGTTGAATCAGATGAGGAAAGTGAAATGTTGTTTTGATCTCATGTTACATACATAGGTGTTTTTTTTCTACGAGTTAGCTTTCTCCTGATTGGAATAAATAAATTGCTTGCATTATTTGCACAATTGGAAAACATACTGTCTCCTCTCAGTTGCAGATGGTTTTACAACACTATATGGGTTGCTTCTTTCTTAACACCTTATATGGCGACGGTGTGTTTTCCAAGACTGGAAATAATGTGAGCATTATTGTATTTGGTCGAATTAGATGAGGAAAGTGAAATGTGATTTTGACTATACCTACCAGAAGAGAAAAAATAAATAAAAATAAAATGCTCACATTGTTTACAGTGGTGGAAAACACACTGTCTCTTCTTAGTTATTCTCTCATGAAAAGTGTTGGTTTTGTACGCTCCAAAAATGTAGTGAAGTTCACCTTGATCTTTTAGAATAATTATTTGGTGACTTAAATATGGCATTTCCCTTTTTTCATCTGATTGTAACCAACAAAATGCTCGCATCATTTGCAGTGTTGGAAAACACACTATCTGCTCTTAGTTTAAATGTAAAGGGTTGTCTTATAGTGGGTTTCTTGCTTCTTAACACCTACGGTTTTGCAACATGGAATGTTAAAAAATAGTATGAATGTCTTCAAAATTACACCTTCCATTGTTGTGTTTGAATTTTGCATGATTGAAAAGAAAAAGTGCACAAAATAATTACAATTTGGAAGACACAATGTTGGGTTTCGGTTATTTGAATCTCCTTGTTTAAATGTAAAGGGTTGTCTCATAGTGGTTTTCTTGCTTCTTAACACGTACAGTTTTGCAATATCGAATGTTACAAAATAGTATGAATGTCTTCAAAATCACACCTTCCATTGTTGTGTTGAAATAAAATGCCTGCATAATTTGCAGTGTTGGAAAACACACTATTTACTATTAGTTGTTCCCTCTAATATTGGTATATTAGGAGTCGGCTAAATCCTAGATAAAAGTTACCTATGTGCATACAAAAATACATGAAAATATACATAACGACATACATAATGGGAAGAGACGGTGTAGTGCGGGGCCCACCAGACAGATGATAATTATACGAATCGGCCTTTATTGCTTGTATATACTCTCCAATATGGAAAAAGATAACTCCAAGACAAAAATAACCTATGTATGTAACATGATATCGTAGCCCCCATATCCCATGCCACACAGTGGATAAAAATTACCTTGATGGATGGCTAGCCGCGTGTCGTTAGGTGGCATCGTCGAAAAAGGATGTGCAACCAGTGGAAAACGAGAAAAAGCTAGACAAAATGCACCTACCATCACCATTTTCCACATTGTCATTTTTCCACTTTGGTGGTTAGAGAGGGAGGAGGTGCGGGCAAAGAAAATGGAGTTGTAGGTGGTCGAACCAGAGTAAAAAATCTTCATTTTTTATTTACATAGGTGTGTTTTGTCTACATTTTTGGTATGTGTGCAGAGCTAAAAGTCGCCATTTGCAACATTTTATTTTGCAGTTTGGTGGGTGGGGAGGGAGGACAAGCGGGAGGAAAATGAAGTTGCAGGCCGTCTATGTACATATCATGATATCATACCCCCCATCCCCCATCCCCCACAGTGGACAAAATGGCCCCGACGGAAAAGGTGGCCAGATAGAAAAATAACACCGATGGAAAAATCATTGCCTGTCTCGTTGCTAGGAAAACATGTTAGCGTTGGAGGGTTTTTTAAAACCCAAAAAAATGTGGCATTCAAAACCATTATTTGCAAATATCAAAAAGCCTAGATGAGGTCCCATTTTGTACAACGACGTTTTGGTGGAGAGCAACGGGAAGGAGTTTCAGGTGTTCAGAGCTAGCAGGTATGTATATCTACTTGAGTGGATTGCAAGTTTTGTAAAACACAGTGTTTTGCATCCTAGGATTTTCCAAAACAGTATGTATGTGTTGAAAAGCTCTGTGTTATTTAGACCGTAGGAGTGTGGTGATAGGCATCATTTTCTAGACATACCAGTAAGTTATTTGGCTTCAGTGTGTATAGGGTTTAACAACATTTTATGTGTTGGTTTCGTAAATCATGTTGTCACCTCACCTCCCACTGTGTTTTCCAACCTCCAATCATACTGTGCATGTATATTTGGATCATATTAAGAAATAGAAATGCAATTTTTATCTTGTGTAAGTCTTGTTATAAGGTGCCTTTCATTACATTTGTACTGTCTAAATTACATTGATACCATTTTGTTAAATTCCAAGTTTCAAAATATTGGTTTTCTCCTCCAACTCCTACATGTACACTCGAACCTTCAGCTTTCAATGTGCAAACATGAAATGTAGAGTGTTTCCCCCCTTCTTTCTCCAAACTGAAAACACAAGTCATTCTGTCTCCAATTCCCACGCCAGAAAAAAAAATATCTAAAAATGACAACTCATACTCACATTTTTGTACTATATAAATTGCATTCATACTGTTTTTTAAAATTCCAGGTTGCAAAACACTGGTTTTTCAAAATTTGCAACCCACATAATGTTTTAAAACCCTTTACAAGTAACAACCCAATTGGTTACTCACCCCTCGCCTCAATTTGGTATGTTGTGTGATTGTCTTGAGAGACTTTTGTGAATTAGATAGTAATAATGTAATGGGATTGGAAAACACTGAGTTTTAAGAAATCTACAACCCACACAGTGTTGTAAAACTAGGAAAACCAATTTGATGCACCTATGTACATACAGTTGGTTAGAAACCCCTCACCTCAACTCGGTTAGTCATCTCCCCCACCTGCAATGCCCCCTTGCTCTCCAATGATTCACTTACAATCTACAGAATGAGAAAACCCAGAACACAGTGTTTTCCAGGTTGTGTAATTTGATGCGACGGGACACCTCCTTGCTTTCCTCTCTATGGCATTTCCTTCTGTTTGTTGGTTCCGTCACTTCTATCATCTATTTGGAAGGTCCCACACTATGCCTGCGCTTCATGTTATGTATGTTTTTGTGTAGTTATGTATGTTTTTATGCATTTTTGTATGTACATAGGTGCGTTTAGTCAGGAGATTAGTTGTGTTTGTAGAGGGTTTTACAACATTGTGTGGGTTGGAGGTTTCATAAATCATGCACTCACTTCCCATTGTGTTTTACAACCTACAATCATTCAGAATTTTAATGGTTGTTGGGAAACAGTGGGTGTTTATAAAATGTTGCCTTTCATTGCATTCCTACTGCCTAATTAACAGAAGATTTTCAAGACATTCTTGCTCGTGCTCTCAACCACGTAACTTTGAATGTACGTAATGAAATAAATGGCAAGCCACATTGTGTTTTCTTCCAACCTGCAAATTATATTGTGCATTTATTTTTAAATGATATGACGAAATTGAATTTCGTTTTTTCTATAAGAGTTGCTATAAATTTTGAATGTGAACTAAGTTTAGTATATTATTTATGCCTACAAACTCTAAGGTTTTCATTAGAAGCATGTTTTCTATATATACTTGCATGTTGGAAAATAGTATGTGTTGTGAAACCTTCAATCCAAATATTCTTCTCAGCTTTGAGAGTGTCTTTCTGATTAGAGAATGCAGATGTTTTGTTTTTAAGTTGTTTACAAGATTTGTCTACCTTTTTCACATAGGAGTCTCATGTCTTCATCCAACTAATTCTCTTTTCTGCACTGACATCCTATTTTGCCTTCTTTCCATGTTATGTTTCTATGTATGCTTTTGTGTACAGTTTTATTCATTTTTGTATGTACATAGGTGTGTTTTATCAACAGATTAGCTACTTTTTTGGGTCAATCAAGGTGATCAGCAAGGCTTTTATTGAATTGTTAACCTTTGTTCCTACAATGATCTATATTTTCTCAGTCGTCTATACAAGTAATGGTTCAGTTTACAATATCATTGAACAATGGTTACAATATTGATATGTGATTTAGATGTTCATTGAGAGACACGGGATATAAATAGAAGTTTGATAGTGGTACGTGGTATCCTTCTAGTTTTATCTTCTATGTGCACTTATTGATTATTTTAAGTTATGGCCTCTTTCATATGTTAGGAGGGATGAGTATTTTATATATATCTGAATGAACATTCAGTGCTTCACAATTCCTGCAAAATGGCTGAATGGTAGATATAATTGTTGATACATACTACTAGTGTTAGCGATAGGTTAAATTGGAAATTAAATTCCCATTGTACAATTTAATATGTGTGTTGACTGTCTATGGAAGTTGGAATTTTGCACTCACCACAACATATAAATTGTATATTGATGAAATTTGGAATAAAAAGAATTCTTTGTAGCACCAAATGTCTTTAATTTTCCAATTTAATCTATCGCTAACACTTTTCTTCCTTCCAGGTAGTTGATATATTTGATGAAACAAAATTGAAGAAATCAATGGCAGGTGGATTGAGAAGGACTCTTTAGGAGATGTGAAGCCTCTACACTATATATAGGTGATTCTAGTTGTCATAGCTTGAATTTCAAGTGTACGGGTGAGTTAAACTTCTAAAATTTATTTTGCATTAAGAAGTTATGATATTTTTATAGGTGAGATTCTTACTGTGGTGAATGCAAATAATTTCTAGTTTAATTTTTTTATTCTACATAAACAAAATAGCTATGCATTTCATATGACAACCCTACATGCAAACAAAACATTTTATTTTTCCATCAATGAAAACCCTTTTTCTTTAATTCAATGCTTTTCACAAAACCCATTTAATTATTGTTCAATGCTTCACAGAAACTCATTTAACTATCATGCTTCATAGTTCCTACAAAATGAAAAAATGGCAGATATACATACCTGTTGGGTAGCCATTGTGCGTGTTGAATGTGTTTCTCTCGGGGTGATCCCACAACAGTGGTTTACAATTTTTGACCAAACTGGACACTGAAATTATTATTTTTAACTAAATCTTCACATTCAGGCACCTATAGCGGCTAAACCATGAGGAATTTGAAGATGATGCAAACTAGTGTCTCATCACATTTTCTTTGTAGATTATAAAGATATTTTTTTCAAATTTTTTGGAATAATATTGCACTTTTTTTTTCATCTCCCACGAAAACTGATTTTTTCATAAAACAACATTTTTAAAAAGTGACGCTCACCGTATACAACATAAATTATTTTATATGAAGGATATAAATTTTTTATTTGTTTTTTATTTAGATTTGTAACTACGATATCTAACACTTTCATTTGGTCTCATATTTTTTTATTGAATATTTTTCCTTAATAGAGTTTCGAAGTCAAACCAATTGCAACTCAGACATAGGCAGACTGTATACAACATAACTTTTTCTGTATGTATCAAAATTCAAAATTTATTTTTTTAATGTATCAAAGACATCAATACCAAGCATGAACATATTTAAAAAATATATATTTTAATAATTTTCTATTTTTCCACATGTGCAAAAGAGAGAGCTTGATTTTCGGTGGAAAACCTATGTTAAAGAAAACTAAAAAAACACATACATAATAAAACAAAAACATATTAAAATTATATTCATGGGATAGCTCATTTCAAGGACTACCATAATAATTTCAAATAAATTTTAAATGAATACATTTGATCCCCCAAAAGGTAAATCAAAAGTGATTTTTTATCAGCATTTTGATAGGTGTAAAGGAGACTCATTTATAGGTATGGTTTAAAACTAGCGAGGTTCTATCCAAGGGGGTTTGATCTAACGTGGTTTGATCAAACCCTCTTGCATTGGAATCCTTAAAATGGATTTTTTTAAGGCTTAAATAATTATATTTTCTAAAAATATGTGATTTCAACAAAAATCATTTCCTCTCAGAAATTGTACACCAACTTTGTGGGATCACCCCTCGTTCAACCTCCATTGTGTCACCTATGCTCCCAACCGAGTTGCAAAATGAAATGTTCCAAATGGTGATTTTTAGCTCTATGCACGCAACAAAAATGTAGACAAAATGCACCTATGTACATAAAAAAAAATTGTACTCTGGTTCGGCTGCTTGCAACTCTATTTTCCTCGCCCACGCCTCCTCCCTCCTAACCCACCAAAGTGGAAAAATGTAAATGTGGAAAATGGAGATGGTAGGTGCGTTTTTTCTAGCTTTTTCTCCTTTCCCACTGGTCGTGCATCTTTTTCCGACGATGCCACCTAATGGCACGTGGCTAGCCATCCGTCAAGGTGATTTTTGTCCACCACATGGCATGGGGTATGGGGGGTACGATATCATGTTACATAAATAGGTGCTTTTTGTCTACGAGTTAGCTTTCTCCAACTCCTAGACAAAAATTACCTATGTACACACAAAAATGCATGAAAACATACATAATGACATACATGGTAATATACATAACATGAAGAGACAGTGTAGTGTGGGGCCCGCCAGATGGATGATACAAGTGACGGAACCGATAGTGGAAGGAAACCTCACGGTTAATATGTAAGAAGTATTTTTATTGGAAAACACTCTATGTTGTGGGTTTTCTCATTCTGCAGGTTTAAATTGAAAGGTTGGAGAGTAGGTGGGGGAGATGAAAAACCAATGGCATTGAGGTGAGGGGTTTATAACCGATCGGTTTGTCACTTGTAAAGGGTTTTAAAACATTGTGTAGGTTGCAGATTTTGAAAAACCAGTGTTTTGTAACCTGGAATTTTACACAACAGTATGAATACTTGTCTCGAAAATATTTTGTTATTTAGACCGTAGGAATGCAATGTGTAGACATGGAAAATGTACAATTCAATCTGACGTGCTTGATCCTAATTACTAACTAAATTTCCTCCTAAATCATACTCTTAGCTTATCATCACCTTTTCATCTCTTAATTATATAAATCATTATTTATCTAATTAAGTCTTTCTCCTCTATTGATTAAAATAATCAATTTAATTTAATTAACCTTATATCTCTGTTTATTTAAATAATTCATTTTATTAAAATCAAGTCCTTAAAGTCTTCTCATTAAATTGAATAAATTAAACCTTATTTAATTTAATCTAACACTATCCTCTTTAGTTAAATAAATCAAATCATTTATTTAATTAATTCTTTTCTTCTCAATTCTTGATTTAAATCAACTCATAAATTTGAGTCAAAATTGTCAAATCATCTAATCTCTCATTAAATTGATCAAATCTTGATTAATTTAATCTCAATCACTGAAATCCTCTAGAGAATGCAACTTGCACAATAAATCAATTACTTTGATTTATTTAATTGCCTATTTTCTCTCAACATGGAATAAAAGGGGAATATTCCCTCAAATTTGAATTCAAATTCAAATGGGCTTGGTCCTTCCAACAAGGAATTTAAGACCTCTTACATGTCCTTTGCATTGAGCCAAGTGACATTAACTCCATTTCCCTTCCCTCTAAATATGTCACATTCAAATTTTAAATTTGAATCTCATAGCATTTATCATGCACATTGACCAAAATGTGCTCATTCCTCCTCCAATCATATGTGGACAAGTGGCCTCTTCTCATTGGTTGGTATTTTAACCCACATTCATCCAAATCCCTCTTTCTTCCAATTTGGAAATCTATAAATGAGAGACTCTTCCTCTCATTCTATCATCCATAACTTGAGTAAACTTACTATACTCAACTTCATCCTCAAGCATATCTAGTTTCATTCATTTCATCAAATTCTTAGCTAGGTCATGCAGATTTTTCATCATGGAGCTTGATTGAATCTTCATCAAGGTGGATCACTCATCAAATCATCAAAACTTATAAATGATTTGGAAAGGGCTGATGTCAACACAACAATTGGCACCAACTCCCCCATGGGATCAAGAGTTTGCATTTCCTTAATTTAGGATTTCATCTATATTTCATGTTTGTTCTTGTTTTTCCTATTTTGAGTATTTGTAAATGGATTTCATGGGGAATCCTTGTTTTATCTTGCATATCAACTAACTAATGTGTTTTTTTGTCATGTCTATGCAGGTATAGGATTGGGGTTCACACAATGAAAGGAACTATTTTTAAACACCCAGTGTTTTCCAACAACGATGAAAACTTTGTATGATTATAGGTTGGAAAACACAGTGGTATGTGAGTGTATGATTTATGAAGCCTTCAACCCATACAATGTTGTAAAACCTTGTATGGATAGAGCTAATCTCCCAGAAAAAAACACCTATGTACATACAAAAATGCATAAAAACATACATAACATGAGGAGATGGCATAGTGCAAGGCCTGCCAAGACGAATGATAAAAGATTAAATCGACAGACGGGAGGAAACGTCATAAAAGCAAGGAGGTGTCCTCTTGCATCGAATTACGTTGGAATTTTTTTGCCTTGTGCGAGAAGTTATCTGTTCAATGTGGGAGGGAAGGGCATTGATGTGATTAATACATATGTTTTAGATTGTAACAAGTATTGTTCTTGGAAAACACTTTGTGTTATGGGTTTTCTCATTTTGCAGGGAGTTGCAGGTCGGGGATATATAAGACTATCCAAATTCACATGTGGGGTGAGTAACCAATTGGGTTGTTACTTGTAAAGGGTTTGAAAATAGTATTTGGGTTGTAGGGTTCATAAAACCTAATGTTTTTGAACCTACAATTACACATAGACAGTATGAATGTAATGAAAACATTTTGATTACTTACACTGTGAGAACCCAATTGGTTGGTGACACCTTAGTTGATTTTGGATACTTTTATGTATCCCCCACCAGCAATTATATTCATAGTATGAATTTATTTAGCAACCCTTACTTTCATCAAACATTCCATTTCAGTATCGTCATATGTTTGGAACAGAAAATGCACATAATAGTTGTCGGATGTAAAACACACAGGGTTGTGACTAGCTTTTGAATTATTGTTCAATGAGAACTTTTTGTTATGTAAACTATAACAAAGCATTGTTTTGAAGTTCACCTTCATATTGTATGACAACCCTTACTTTGACCAAATATTCCATTTCAATATTTGTTGATATGTTTGGAACACAAAATGCGGATAACAGTTGCAGGATGGAAAACACATAGGGTTGTGACTCACTTCTTAATTCTTGTTCAATGACCACTTTTTGTTATGTTACGCAAGTTGTGACAATAATCATTTTGTTGTGTGTTTATAATGTGCATTCTATTTATGCTAATATGAAATATACCAGTAGGCAATGCCACCTGGAGTCTTATTGTTTATGGTAGCTTGCTTATAAATAAAAGAAAAAGGTTGACATTTAGATCGTTTGAGGTCAACTATTTTTATCATCATGGATACTTTCCAATGAATAGTCGTATTAAATGCTATTTGTAACAGTAAAAATGGCATTTCTCTATCTTCATCTGATTGCAAGAAAAAAAGAATGCTCACATTATTTGCAGTGTTGGAAAACACACTGTCCCCTACCAGTTATTTGCTTGTCAAAAAATTTTGTTTCCTACGCACCAAGAATGTAAGGAAGTCCACCTTAATTTATTTTTTCTTATGATTGCAAAACTATATGCTTGCTGACAGCAGACGGTGCAATAAATTTTTTAACTTTAACTGTCCCATAACACTTGCAACTTTGTACATATTACAGGCAACCACGGATGCATACTTGGAAGGGGAAAGTGGAAGAAAGCAAGAGAAATGGTAATATTGAAATCTGAATTTTAGTGTGTATTTAGATATTTTGAATGAATTGGTTGCATGTATTTGAATTTGATGTGATGCAATGTTTACATTCCTAAAATTAGAGGGCAAGGATGGACAAGGAAGTGGTGGGTGTGAGCAAGTTAGTGTCCATTTGGGACAAGAAAATGTGCCTCGACAAGGAAGCAAGAAGAAAGGGTACCTAGGGAGGAGATTTTCACTTTCCCTTTTGAAGTTTGCATTTATGGTTGGTTGTAATATGTGTCGTTGCAATCACTTTTTGCTCTGATTTGAGAGTGTCTTTGTGATTTCATTTACAAAATTTCATTTTTGTTATGAATATGCTAATTTTGACAGTATATTGGAAAACACATTGTCTCTGGTTCTTTCAGAGGAATTAAGTGGAAGAAGGGTAATTTTGAAATCTACTTTTGAATGTGTATTTTCATAATTTGAATGAATTTATTGCATGCAGTTGAATTTGATGTGACATTAACATTCTTCACGTTGCAGGGCAAGGATGAACAAGAAAGTGGAAGGTGTGAAGAAACGTCGCTAATTAAATCGAGGCCTGATTTTATTGATTCTTGACACTGCCCTGCTCAATTTCTAAATTTCCTTCAACTTTTGTGTAAGAAGCAAAAAAATAGGGCCCCAATTATTAGCGACGTTTCTTTGTCTATCTAATTTTTCCTTTTGCTTCTCATCTATTTTCAATTGTATTTCTCCTCTAGAGGCTCATATAAATGTGTTACAAAAATTGTTTGTGTTTTCAAATAGGACTTTCATCTCTCCCCTTACTAATTCTCTTTCTCTACGCTTAGATCTGACATTTCCATTTCCTTATATCCATATGTTAATTTTTAATCGAGTCATTTATTCATGGGTTTTTTATAGGCTAAAGGTGTTGAAAGTGCAATGGTCCAAGCAAAGGCTTCCCCAAACCCTCGTGCAAGTGGAATCACCCCACCATCAGTGCCAAAGGACTTAAAGAAGCCTATAAGATCTTATTTGACCGTCTCCTCAATTGCACATAAAAGGCACTATAGTAGAGGATGAGAGCGGCTGGAAATATTTGTTTTCCATTCGGTCTTTGATCATGTAATTATTGAACAATTATGGTGTGGAATTACATTATCTTTGATCATATAATTAGTGAACAATTATGGTGTGGAATTACATTATCTGTGATCATGTAATTATTGAAAAATTATGGTGTGGAATTACATTATCTTTGATGATGTAATTATTGATCAATTATCATGTGGAATTACAGTACTTTGGTATGTTTGAAGACTACGGTCTTCTGCCAATAGTGGCATTGTGTGATTTTTAAGTTGTATTGTTAATCTTGCCATCAAGGCTCCAATCCCTTTGGGGTTTAATTTTTTACAATTTATATTGGGGATGAGGTCCCCCATTTGTGACCTCATCAGTTCATAGCTCTGGTTCAAAAGCATTTACTCCTCTTAATTAAAAAAATATAAGAGTATGTTCTTGCAGATTTCATGACACTTTTTGTTGCCGTGTAAAATATCATGGAAAACAATGTCAAATGCCATCAAATAATGGTAGGAAATTCCACCTCAAGTCTACTTAAAAATGTAAGCACATGCAACTAGCACTTTCTATTGTGCAGACTATAACAAAACAATGTATTGAAAATGAGCTTCATATTTTTTAACAACCCTTACTTTCAGAAAACATTCCATTTCAATATTTGTTCATACGTTTCGAACAGAAAATGCACATAATAGTTGTATGATGGAAAACACACTGAGTTGTGACTCACTTCTCAAGTCTTGTTCAATGAGCACTTTCTTTTATGCACATTGTAACAAAACAATTTTTTCAAGTTCACCTTCATATTTTATAACAACCCTTAATTTCAGCAAACACTCCATTTCAATATGTGTTATATGTTTGGAACACAAAATGCACATAACAGTTGTATGATGGAAAACACACTAGGTTGTGACTCACTTCTGAATTCTTGTTAAACAATGTATTGAAGTTCATAACAACCCTTACTTTCAGCAGAACACTCCATTTCAATATGTGTTTATATGTTTGGAACATAAAATGCACATAACAGTTGCAGGATGCAAAACGCAGTGGGTTGTGACTCACTTATGAATTCTTTTTCAATTACCACTTTCTTTTATGCACACTATACCAAAACCATGTTTTGAAGTTCACCTTCATATTTTTTAACAACCCTTACTTTCAAGGAACAATCCATTTCAATATTGCCGTACGTTTTATGAATAGAGAATGCAAAAAAAAGTTGGAGGAAATGGAAAACACACTGGGTTGTGACTCACTTCTGAATTCTTATTAAAAAATGTATTGAAGTTCATAAAAACCTTTAGTATCAGCAAAACACTCCATTTCAATATTTGTTTATATGTTTCAAACACAAAATGTACATAATAGTTGCAAGATGGAAAACACAGTGGGTTGTGACTCACTTCTAAATTCTTGTTCAATGACCACTTTCTTTTATGCAGACTATAAGAAAACCATGTTTTTAAGTTCATCTTCATATTTTGTAGCAACCCTTACTTTCAGCGAACAGTCCATTTCAATATTGTCATACATTTTGTGAATAGGAAATGCAAAAAAAAGTTGGAGGAAATGAAAAACACACTGGGTTGTGACTCACTTCTAAATTCTTGTTAAACAATGTATTGAAGTTCATAACAACCCTTACTTTCAGCAGAACACTCCATTTCAATATATGTTTATATGTTTCGAACAAAAAATGCAGATAATAGTTGCAAGATGGAAAACACAGTGGGTTGTGACTCACTTCTGAATTCTTGTTTAATGACCACTTTCTTTTATGCACACTATAAGAAAACCATTTTTTGAAGTTCATCTTCATATTTTTTAGCAACCCTTACTTTCAACGAACAGTCCATTTCAATATCGGCGTACGTTTTATGAATAGAGAATGCAAAAAAAATTTGGAGGAAATGGAAAACACACTAGGTTGTGACTCACTTTTGAATTCTTGTTAAATAATGTATTGAAGTTCATAACAACCCTTACTTTCAGCAAAACACTCCATTTCAATATTTGTTTATATGTTTCGAACAAAAAATGCACATAACAGTTGCATGATGGAAAACACAGTGGGTTGTGACTCACTTTTGAATTCTTGTTCAATGACCGCTTTCTTTTATGCACACTGTAAGAAAACCATGTTTTTAAGTTCATCTTCATATTTTTTAGCAACCCTTACTTTCAGCGAACAGTCCATTTCAATATCGCTGTACGTTTTGTGAACAAAAAAAAAAAGTTGGAGGAAATGGAAAACACACCAGGTTGTGACTCACTTATGAATTCTTTTTAAACAATGTATTGAAGTTCATAACAACCCTTACTTTCAGTAGAATACTCCATTTCAATATATGTTTATATGTTTCAAATACAAAATGCACATAAAAATTGCAAGATGGAAAACACAATGGGTTGTGACTCACTTCTGAATTCTTGGTCAATGACCGCTTTCTTTTATGTACATTGTAAGAAAACCATGTTTTGAAGTTCATTTTCATATTTTTTAGCAACCCTTACTTTCAACGAACAGTCCATTTCAATATCATTGTATGTTTTGTGAATAGAAAAAGCAGAAAAAAAATTTTGGAGGAAATGGAAAACACACTAGGTTGTGACTCACTTCTGAATTCTTGTTAAACAATGTATTGAAGTTCATAACAACCCTTAATTTCATCAAAACACTCCATTTCAATATTTGTTTATATGTTTCGAACACAATGCACATAACAGTTGCAGGACGGAAAACACAGTGGGTTGTGACTCACTTCTGAATTCTTGTTCAATGATCCCTTTCTTTTATGCACACTATAAGAAAAAAATGTTTTGAAGTTCATCTTCATATTTTTTAGCAACCCTTACTTTCAGCAAACAGTCCATTTCAATATCGTCGTATGTTTTGTGAATAGAGAATGCAGAAAAAAAAATTGGAGGAAATGGAAAACACACTATGTTGTGAATCACTTCTTAATTCTTGTTAAAAAATGTATTGAAGTTCATAACAACCCTTACTTTCAAAAAAACACTCCATTTCAATATTTGTTTATATGTTTCAAACACAAAATGCACATAATGGTTGCAAGATGGAAAACACAGTGAGTTGTGACTCACTTCTGAATTCTTGTTCAATGACCGCTTTCTTTTATGCACACTGTAAGAAAACTATTTTTTGAAGTTCAGCTTCATATTTTTTAGCAACCCTTCCTTTAAGCGAATAGTCCATTTCAATATCATTGTACATTTTGTGAATAGAAAAAGCAGAAAAAAGTTGGAGGAAATGGAAGACTTACTGGGTTGTGACTCACTTCTGAATTCTTGTTAACCAATGTATTGAAGTTCATAACAACCCTTACTTTCAGCATAACACTCCATTTCAATATATGTTTATATGTTTCGAACACAAAATGCACATAACAGTTGCAAGATGGAAAACACAGTGGGTTGTGACTCACTTCTGAATTCTTGTTCAATGACCACTTTCTTTTATGCGCACTGTAAGAAAACTATATTTCTAAGTTCATCTTCATATTTTTTAGCAACCCTTTCTTTCAACGAACAGTCCATTTCAATATTGTCGTACGTTTTGTGAATAGAAAAAGCAGAAAAAAGTTGGAGGAAATGGAAAACATGCTAGGTTGTGACTCACTTCCGAATTTTTGTTAAACAATGTATTGAAGTTCATAACAACCCTTACTTTCAACAGAACACTCCATTTCAATATATGTTTATATGTTTCGAAAACAAAATGCACATAACAGCTGCAGGATAGAAAACACACTGGATTATGACTCACTTCTGAATTATTTTTCAATGACCGCTTTCTTTTATGCACATTGTAAGAAAACCATGTTTTGAAGTTCATCTTCATATTTTTTAGCAACCCTTACTTTCAACGAACAGTCCATTTCAATATCGTTGTACGTTTTGTGAATACAAAAAGCAGAAAAAAGTTGGAGGAAATGGAAAACACACTGGGTTGTGAATCACTTTTGAATTCCTTTTAAATAATGTATTGAAGTTCATAACAACCCTTAATTTCAATAGAACACTCCATTTCAATATCTGTTTATATGTTTCGAACACAAAATGCACATAACAGTTGCAGGATGGAAAACACAGTGGGTTGTGACTCACTTTTGAATTCTTGTTCAATGACCACTTTCTTTTATGCACACTATAAGAAAACCATGTTTTTAAGTTCATCTTCATATTTTTTAGCAACCATTACTTTCAATGAACAGTCCATTTCAATATCATCATACATTTTATGAATAAAAAAAGCAGAAAAAAGTTGGAGGAAATGGAAAACACACTGGGTTGTGACTCACTTCTAAATTCTTGTTAAACAATGTATTGAAGTTCATAACAACCCTTACTTTCAGTAGAACACTCCATTTCAATATATGTTTATATGTTTCGAACACAAAATGCACATAATAGTTGCAAGATGGAAAACATAGTGGGTTGTGACTCACTTATGAATTCTTGTTTAATGACCACTTTCTGTTATGCACACTATAACAAAACATGTATAGTAGTTCAAAATAGTTCAAATTAGCTTTAATGGTCTTGCAAATGCAGAAAATAGCTGCATTCGAGGTTGGTGGAGGAGGGAATTTATGTAATCCAGTAGTGGATATGAAACAGACAGGAAAGCTCCCACTTCAAATAAGACATCTACATACAGGAGTAATGATTATCCCTTTAAAGGGTATGGGCTTGGATTTTGTTTAAAGGGATAATCATTACTCCTGTATGTAGATGTCCTATTTGAAGTGGGAGTTTTCCTGTCTATTCCATATCCACTACCGCATTACACAAATTCTCTCCTCCACCAACCTCCAATGCAGCTATTGTTGTGGCATCTTAAACTTTTATTAGTTGTGCAACAATACCTTTTACTTTTGAACTATCAATTGTGCAACAACACCTTTGACATTTGACGTTTATCAATTGTGCAACAAGACCTTACACTTTTCACCTATCAGTTGTGCAACAATGCCTTCCATTGTTGTCTTTGTTTTATCAAATTCTTGTCTTTTAGACTGTAGCTCTCTCTGAACAACATTAAGCTCCTATTTTTTTCAGCGTGACAGCTTCTTCTTGTGTTTTAATTCCTTTTCTAACTAGTTAATTATAGTGTTCAGTTGTTCTGCTCCACTTTAAGCATTTCCAACTTTTGTTTTTGCAGTGCCTTTACGATTAAAGAATGCAGATGTTTCTTTTCACAAGCTCGTTAGGTAACTTCTCTGCCTTTTCAGATCAGACTTTCATGTCTCCACCCAAATAATTCTCTTTTTATATGCTTAGATCTGATATTTCCTTTTCCTTATCATCCATTTCCAATTGTATTTGTTCCATGGAATCTCTAACTAATAGAATGCTTGCCTTCATTTGTTCAACTCCACTTACAGCATCATGTCTCTCTTTCTTTGATTGCACAAATTCATACGCAATAGAAAACCTTTCGAGTTAATCCACTTCTACATTGCCATTTTCCCCTTGCACATACTGCACATGCTCCTTCCTCCACTTGTCATGAGAAGGAACAACCTCTTCAGTCAATACATTATCTATCTCATTTACTTTGGTCTGCTTCTTTCCAAGTCATTTTCTATTGCGTGTTTCCTTTTTTCACCACACAATTTCCAATATGTCCTCATATTTTTTTATTACTACCATGTCATACAATTCTCATAACAAATATTTTTTCGATTCTGTCGGATTTCTTTCAGGCAAAGGGATAGAGTTTTGAATGTATTGAATGCTTTCAAATGATAAAGGGACAAACATGTGGTAATGAATTTTTCATGTCTATGGACATTTCAATATGAAGAACATCAGACATATGCAATGCAAAATATATTTCATTCATTAGTAGTGTTTCAAAATAGTAGATCTGGTTATACAACTGTGAGTGGGTTGTTGTTTTTTACAACACCCTGTGTTTTACAATATGTAGTTTTACAAAATAGAATTCATGTATTAAATAGTAATAAATAGTAATAAAGAGTGATAAAAAATTGAGTAATAAACACTAATAAATAGCAATACAAAATATCATTCATTCAACTGTAGTGTTTGAAAAGAGTAATACATAAAAAAAGTCAAAGTTTTAGTTTCCATTTTTCATTTAACAAGCCTTTCCACATTGTAATCAGATTCACTCTTTACATTTGTGCCCTCATTGGAATGGTAGGGGCATTCTATGCCAAGCCACTAAATAACCCTTTCATCATTTGAAAGAACTGGTGTGGGGTGGTCAAGCAGTGTGCGAAGGGCAACATACATCTCTCGTATGCCCACTTCAATGTGTGGCTCAACAACATGACCATGCAATTGCATTGCTTGGTCGAAAAAATGATCACCCTGATGTTGTATGTTGTTGCTAAATGTTTCTTGAACACACCTCATATCTGAGGATGATTGAAGCAACAAACATGGGGAGATGCCACCAATGAGGTCAAGACCCTGATCAACATCATATCTTTCCAATGCGTCGTCAAGTTTTTTATGATTGACCACATGTCTCCAAACATAGTTTGCACACAAAATTTGAACTAGAATATGGTTTTTCAGCAGGTCCATGGTGTTTGACAGGAACTCGCAAGCTACATCGGCCTCTGAATAGGGGAGTACAGGTTCGATGGGCTCCAGAAATATACCGACCTTGTGAATCGCACCCTCCACCGTGTGGAAATTGAATTTGAAAGCACAATGCAACCTTTTTGTACTGAACAGACTGCCAATGTCATCCTGATTGTCATGGGGAACCTACCCGATGTGAATTCTCAAGTTCAGCATTTTTAGTTGTATTGTCCAAAAAGAAGGGAAAAAGTCAGTAACAAATAGCGTTGCAGCCATCTAGAAAAAACTGTTATTTACTTCCAACTACTAATTCAGCCACTTGTTGAGAAAATAAGTAAATATCGCAATACATTTATGAAAACAAAAGTTCTTAGTTACATGAATCCTATTTTGTAAAACTACAGATTGGAAAACACAAGGTGTTATAAAAACTGCAACCCACTCACAATTGTAAAACTAGATGCAAGTGCACAAAAAGAGAATCAGTTGAGTCGAGACATGAAAGCCTTATCTGAAACATATCAATTATATAATCACAAATACACTTGTTGAAAAAAGAAACATATGAATTTTCAATTATTTAATCATAAAAAGCTTGTTGCAAATAACTTGTTAAAAGGAAGAAATGGATTATGAAAATCATGAATACACTCTCAAAGTTGGGAAAAAAGCAGTTGCAAAGGTACATGAAAGCATTCAATACATTCAGAACTCTATCCCTTTGCCCAAAAGAAATTCGACAGAATCCAAAAAATATTTGTTATGAGAATTGTATGACATGGTAGTAATAAAAAAAATACGAGGACATATTGGAAAGTGTGTAGTGAGAAAAAGGAAACACACAATAGAAAATGACTTGGAAAGAAGCAGACCAAAGTAAATGAGATAGATAATGTATTAACATAAGAGGTTGTTCCTTCTCGTGACAAGTGGAGGAAGGAGCATGTGCAGTATGTGCAAGGGGCAAATGGCAATGCAGAAGTGGATTAACTCGAAAGGTTATCTATTGCGTATGAATTTTTGCAATCAAAGAAAGAGAGACATGATGATGTAAGTGGAGTTGAACAAATGAAGGCAAGAATTCTATCAGTTAGAAATTCGATGGAACAAATACAATTGGAAATGGATGATAAGGAAAAGTTAATACCATATCTAAGTGCAGAAAAAGAGAATCAGTTGGGTGGAGGCATGAAAGTCTTATTCGAAAAGGCAGAGAATTTCCCTAACGAGATTGTGAAAAGAAACATCTGCATTCTCTAATCGTAAAGACACTACAAAAACAAAATTTGTAAATGCTCAAAGAGGAGCAGAACAACCGAACATAATAATTAACCAGTTAGAAAAGGAATTAAAACACAAGAATAAACTATCACAGTGAAAAGAAGAGGAGCTTAATGTTGTTCGGAGAGAGGTGCAATCTAAAAGACAAGAATTTGATAAAACAAAGACAGCAATGGAAGTGTTTCTTCACAACTGATAGGTCAAAAAGTGAAAGGTCTTGTTGCACAACTGATAAACGTCAAATGTCAAAGGTGTTGTTGCACAATTGATAGTTCAAAATTCAAAGGTGTTGTTGCACAATTGATAAAAGTTTAAGATGCCAAAATAATAGTTGCATTGGAGGTTGGTGGAGGAGGGAATTTGTGTAATGCGATAGTGGATATGGAACATACAGGAAAGCTCCCACTTCAAATAGGACATCTACATATAGGAGTAACGATTATCCCCTTAAACAACATCCAAGCCCATACCATTTCCTCCACAACTCAACAATCACCACTCAAATTGTTGAGCAATGGAAACACAAGGCTACCATTATCTCTTGTTGCATATGAAGATGAAATTGAACCATCTATCCAATTTGTATTTCATAGTGCATGAGTTTGCAGCAATTCAAATGTTGCAAAGGGGACGCTTTTTAGCCAAGTGGTCTTCCTATTGGCCGAAGTGAATGGCGAGGAGGTGAATTGTATGGGCTTGGATTTTTTTTAAAGGGATAATCAGCTTGTTGCCCATCAAAAGGAAATGCAAGATTCTTAGAAGCATCTACTGACCTCCCACACTATGTTTTCCAACCTGCAATTATCCAGTGCATTTTGATTGACCATCATATCATGATTTTGAAACCCAAATTTTAGTCCACCGAAGAGTTGTAATAAATTGTCTAGGTGAGTTTCATAAAATTTGTAAGGTCTAAAAACCACAAGAGTTTCATGAGAACCATACTGTCTACGTATAATTGCAAATTGGAAAAAACAAAGTGATATACAAAATACAACCCACTATGTTTTCCACCATGAAATATGAAGGTGGACTTAAATACATTGTTATAGTGCACAGAACAAAAAGTGCTCATTGCAGCAAGCCATTTGACTATCATACTTATTATTTGTGTTTGCGCATTTATCAAACATCCAACGATACGTTTGAAGACCATAGTAATATAGAATCTATATATGCTTGGAGGTGTGTATGATCTTCCATAGTGGGATGGGCTATTCAAGATCTAAATCTTAATCAAGCGAGAAAAACCATAAACCTACCATTCAAACTTATACCCAACTCATGTCACTATCCATGTCATCCTTTTCGTCCATTAACAAGGGAACCCAAAATGTCTTCCATGTTGAACCAACAACTATCCATCCTATTTCACCAAAGGAACACCAAAAGTTGCCCTATAAGGAATACAATACATGATGCAAAATTCTATTTCACAAAATGGTAGTCATAGTCTTCTAGTTCCACCCACTTTCCCCTCATCCATTTCATGTTTTTCAACCTTCATAGCACATATAGAAAATCAACCATGTCACACACTTGACCTTATTGATCGAAAGCATGACATCATATATCCCCCTTTTACGTGAAGATCAAAATACTCCCTGTCATGATCCTAGTTCATCTCATCATTCCATTCCATGTCACGACGCCATACCATCTCATGATCGAAGTATGTCAACTCTATACCATAATCGTCATGTATAAATTCATTAAAAAAACGTTTCCATCCATTAAATAAGTCAAGACCCCTAAGGTATAAGCATTTCCCTAACATCTCATGATAATCCTAAGCTTTCGCAAGATCCCATTCATGAACCATTCAAGCATATAAGCTTGGTTCATCCATCTTTATAAAAGTTGGTTTCCTCATACAATACCACACGCCTTCATGAGTTCCATTTACCTACACACCCTAATATTAAAACACATGTAATTTCTTACGAGCTTGGATACATACCTCCTTCTTAAGATGTTGGTAGCTCTCTGTCAAACACAAGAGGCCTCCCTTTACATCAATACGTCCACCTCCTCCATCATATTCACCATTTATTGTTGGTACGTATCCACGAACCCTTCCACCCATCATGGGCCCATATGTTCCTAATGCATATCCCTAGGTGCCCTTTTAAGAACAACAAAGGCGCATAACCTTGAGTTCATTCCAACACCTTCCACTTCAAAATCCTCTCATTTCATAAAATCCCTCTATTGCCTATCGAAGCAATTGGGATAACAAACAAGAAATGCATAAATCGAAGAATCCACTAAAACCTAAATATCATCATGTCTCACTAAAAAGACATGCCAAAAAAAATTAAAATATGCTCCAAAATCAAAATCAAAACACTTCCAAAAAAATGGAAGGTCCTATTAAGAAAAAATGAAAAGGCTATAAAGAAAAATCAAAAGTGGAAACAATGTGGGTTCCAAAGCAAGCAAAACAATGCATGCATTCAAAATCAAAAAATCAAAATCGATATCCCTACTTGCTAATCCAAAAGACTCCATTATTCCACCATCATCCATTCCTCCATTATTCATCCTTCAAATCTGTTTTCCATCCTTATATGCCCAACTTTATTATCCCAACCCACTCTCAATCCTTCAACTTTCACCACCCTTCAAGGTGTGTGCCAATGTTGTTCTTTCCCACACTCCCTTATAATGACTCCATTCCATACTTCCATCCAAGCTTCATCCCCCATTCCATAGTTTTAATCCAATCCTTTGTATGAATCCTTAACCCCCTTATGCCTACCCCTATCCATTCCATTATCTTTACCAATTTTCCTACCAACGTCTTTAACTGGGAACATGTTAGCCATGGTCTATAAGAAACATTTAGTCAGTAGGGTACTATATTCCACAAAGAGAAAAATTGAGTCCTCCATTCATATCCATACACCTTCATCAGCTTCCATTTCCATGGCCATTCATATCCATTCATATCCACTAGCTTTCACATCCATACACGTAACCTTGCTTGTACACTTGGGGGCTATTCATTATCCTATTTCCACTTAGCCATCATATTCCTTCATTTATATTCCATGTTATCCACCTTATCCATCCACCTTCCTTTGATCTTAAATAAAGTATTGGGGAAAAATAGCAAGAAATTGAATCTAATGCATGCTTTATACCATGTGTGTATTCCATCGTCCATGTCATGTTTCCTTTCATGTCCATTTATCTTCCATATCCATGTCATGTCGTTATAACTTGTCATACCTCTTACCATGGGGGCATGTTATTACTTTGACATGCCATCCTTGGAGTCCTCCATAGGTCCTCTACTCCTTTGTATAAGAGAAAACATTTTTCGTTCCCTTGTCATTGGTTCCCTCCACCCATAGCATCCATATCTTGATCCATCTATCTTCATCCTCCATATAGGGTATATCCTTACATGTCCTATCATTAACCCATATCATTGATCCCTATCCATCTATATGCTCTCTAGTTTTTAGCTTGACTAAGGAATAAGATCTTGTTTATCATTATCATTTAAATTCTTATTTATCATTGCGTTATAATTGTTATGAGTAACACATTTAAAGAAACCATAAACTCTTTAGCATACCAAAACATTGGCCTTTACTGAGTCACAACCCACTGTGTTTTCCATCCTACAACTGTTTAGTGAACTGGTCCTTATCATATGCATTTGCATTTGCATTTTTTTTATTATCATGATGTTGCATATTTATCATTTTCATATTGCGTGCATGACAGCTCATGCTTTATCTTAACTCTTGTATGTTGTCTCCATCAATATCATTATCCTTTTTTATCTTTTCTTTTCTTGTCACATTCCAAGGAAGCTCAAGGATCTCTACACCTCGTTGTGTACGAAGGATAGTGAGGAAAGGGACATGAGTCTTTCTTATGTGTGTGTATCGAGTTAGTCGGCCCTATGATGATTACAAAAAGCATAATTGATAACAAAGGGGAAATCATTCCACTCTATGATGAAACAAATGCTCACTTCCTACCCTTTTCATTCCATTCATTTCCACATCCAGCCTTCCATATCCTTTCCTCCCATATCAAATACATTTCATAAGCCATTTGTATGCTTTTCTTGCATCATGTCAATGTGTTGCATTCCTTTCTTCTTTGGATCCACCTAGGTCATGTTCATATTTGTAAATCTTGCATATCATTTTCTATCTACAACTCAAAAATGATGAATTGATAGCATTTCCATTCCATTCATTTTCATATCTAGCCTTTCATATCCTTTCCTCCCATATTGAATACTTTTCATAAGCCATTTATATTCTTTGTGTGCATCTAATCAATGTGTCGCAATCCTTTCTGGGTGAACCCACAAAAGTGGTTTACAATTCGAATGAGGAAGGAAAACTTCCAAAAAATGCCCGCACTCAAAAAAAAATCGTTTTGAGGGGTTCGAACAAACTCAAGGTTCGAGCGAGCCCAAAATGGGTTTGTTCGAACCAGGGTTCGATCGAACCCCTTTGAATGTGGAAACATGCATTTTCCATTGTGGAAGGGGGTTCGCTCGAACCCCGGTTCGATTGAACTAAGGTTCAAGCGAACCCCTGAGGGTTCAATCAAACCTCGGTTCGGTCGAACTAAGGTTCGAGCGAACCCCTCAGGTTCAATCAAACCCCAGTTCGTTCGAACCAAGGTTCGATTGAACCCTTGGGGGTTCGATCAAACCCTTTAGGTTCGCACGAACTCCCCTTTTCCCACCTTCCCACTCTCTCTCACAAAAAACTTCCAGATTTTTGCCCTTCGAAGCGCGGGTTGAGGATGAAAATGGAGGAGACTTCACAGACCCAACTGGAAGATGGTATTCCTCAGAACAAGCTATCCAATCAATATAATTTTAATATGTTTTGGTTTTATTATGTATGTATTTTTTTAGTTTTATTAAACATAGATTTTTAACCAAAAATTAAGCTCTTTGTTTTGCACGTGGAAAAATAGAAAATTATCAAAATAAAAATTTTAAAAATATGTTTGTGCTGGGTATTGATGTCCTTGATCCATTAAAAAAAAAAATTGAATTTCGATACATACAGAAAAAAGTTATGTTGTATATATAGTCCGCCTATGTCTGAATTGCAATTGGTTTGACTTCGAAACTTGATTAAGGAAAAAATATTCAATAAAAAACTATGAGACCAAATGAAAGTGCTAGATATCGTAGTTACAAATCTAAATAGGAAAAAATTAGAATTTTATCCTTCATACACAAAAATTTATGCTGTATATGGTGAGCGTTACTTTTTTAAAATGTTGTTTTCTGAAAAAAACCACTTTTCGTGGGAGATGGAAAAAAAAGTGCAATCTAATTCCAAAAATTTTGAAAAAAAAAAATTAAAATCTACAGACAAAATTTGATAAGACTCTAGTTTTGATCATCTTAAAATTCCTCACGATTTAACCGCTATAGGTTCCCGAATGTGAAGATTTAGTTAAAAATAATAGTTTTAGTGTCCAGTTTGGCCAAAAATTGTAAACCACTATTGTGGGATCACCCTTCTTCGTTGCACCAACCCAAGACATTCATATTTCTAAATCTCGCATATCATTATCTATCTACAACTCAAACATACCTTCATCTATCATAACAAGATTCACACCATACCATACAAAGAACAATGTGAAGGAAATAACAAGGTTATGCAATCAAAGACTGAGGGAAACAACCATATCAAGATTTCATCTTGAATGTGAGTTTGTTTCATTTGATGCATGCATTATCTTCTAGCTCTTAGACACAATTGAAGTTTACAATTGGTGTTTATAGATCTCAAGTGTTCACATGTTTATATAGAAGTCTGAAATATGTATCTTCTTGCTCGAAAAGTGTTACTAAAGTGTTCTTAGTTATTGTGACTGAAAAATGTATGAGTTACAATGTTGTGTTCTACTTGTATACTTGAAACAGACCTCATGCCTCATGTATACTTCAACGTTTTTTAGAAATGTCTACGCTGATGTTGTTTTTCATTGATGTCAAAAGGTGTTTGATGCCAGCTAAATGCAAACTGATTTGTTTCATTGTGTTCTCATGGATTGGTTTGAAAGAGATTATTCATTCATTTGGTGATCTCAGCCAAAGTGGTTGTTGATGTTCATGTCAAAGTCCTTATTGTTCACTCATTACTTGTTCACATGGTGTTGGTGCAAAAGGTATTGATAGCTGTTGCAAAATTTTGTTAGAGTTGTTTCATGACAAAGTTAGAGGTATTGAACAAGTACTCATTGCACATTCATCATTCACATTTTATTCATGATGGCTAATACATTTTGATGTTGTGACTCAAAGGTATTTGGTGGATAGGTTTTTGGCATAAAGACATGATTGGTGTTTGTTCATGAGATCTTCATGCTTCTACAACGATCTAAACCAATGTCGAAAGCATAATATTATGCATCAAAGGTATATGGTCACAATGAAAGGTTACATATCAATTACATGTTTTGAAGCCCATTAAGTTTGTTTGAAGTTGTTTTGTGTTCTTTCATTACTTGCAAGTTTGATCTTAAATCGTATATGAGGTTCATTATGCAAAGTTTATAACAGGTTTACTCCCGTATGCAAATGTTCACTATGCTTGAGTGTAATTAAACTGCCTTTTAAGGGGTACCTAATTGAGTTCATGTGATTGGATTTTTCGGGTTGTCATTGATAGGTTTACTATGTTCAATGGTTTACTATTATGCTTTGATAGATTTTTTGCAAGCATGTGTACCTTGTTCAAAAGCACCTGTTATAGGATTTTAGCCATAGCAACAAGGCACTCAACTATTTGATTATATGCTTTGGTATACATGTATGAAAAATATGGTAGCATAGACAAGGCAGTGAACTGTTTCATAAAATGCCTCAAATAAATCTGGTCTAGTGGTGATGGAATGCCATGAAAATCCATATAGCAGCAAGGCAGCAATATGGATTGTCATGGCATTCCATAGCCACGTGACCACATTTCTTTCAGGCATTTTATCAAACACTTCACTGCCTTCTCTATGTTGTTGCTTACAATTATGCTTTGGTATTTTTTTTGGAAGCATGTGTATCTTGTTCAAAAGAACCTATTTTAGGCTTTTACCATAGCAGCAAGGCAGTGAACAGTTTGATAGAATGCTTTGGTAGACATGTATGAAAAATTTGGTAGCATAGTGAACTATTTCATATAATGCCTCAAAGAAATGTGGTCTCGTGGTGAAGGATTGTCATAGCATTATGGATTGTCGTGGCTCTTCTTCACCACAGGACCATATTTCTTTGAGGTATTATATGAAACAATTCACTATGCTACCACATTTTTCATACATGTCTATCAAAGCATTCTATCAAACTGTTCACTGCCTTGTTACTATGGCTAAAAGCCTAAAATAGGTTCTTTTAAACAAGCTACGCATGCTTCCAAAAAAAAATTCAAAGCATAATAGTCAATATGGATTCTCATGGCTTCAAACACCATGGCTGAATAGTAAATATGGATTATTGAAAAAATGTATCTAAGCATAATTGTAAATATGGATTGTCATTGCATTCAAGCACCATCATCTTGCAATGCCATGACAAGCCATAGACAAACAATAGAAACAACTCATTGCCTAGAATATGGCTTGTCATGGCATTCCAATCACCATGGTGTTGCAATTCCATGAGAATGCATATTTACTATTATACTTCGATAGTAAACACCCGATGTTTTCCAACAAGCATATACATGCACAATACGATTGGAAGTTGGAAAACACAGTGTGAGCTGAGTATATGTCTGTCAAAACACACTGGCAACCCATAGATAAGCAATCATACACATAAACAGTTCATTGCCTTATCTATGGCTTGTCATGGCATTCCAATCACCATCGTGTTGCAATGCCATGACAATCCATATTTACTATTATGCTTTGATAGTAAACACCCGATGTTTTCCAATAGGCATACACATGCACAATATGATTACAAGTTGGAAAACATAGTGTGAGTTGAGTATATGTCTACCAAAACACAGTGGCAGCCCATAAATAAGCAATCATACACAAAAATAGTTCATTGCCTTGTGTACGTAAATCGACCTTTATATAGTATTGTTCATCTTATGTTGAACAATATGGAACCAAGTTGACTAAGATCCGTTCATGGCATTTATGATTGTCCTAATGCAATTCAAATCCATCGTAAGTTCAAAAATTTATAGTATACAAAGTAGCAAATTCGACCTCCTGGGACCTGAAATAATACCCGTATGATACTAGTCACAAAAAAAAACATTAACTTTGTGTTATGCCTTAGGTTGGAGATGTCATACACTAAGCCTCCATGATTCTTGTTCAGAATTGCAAGTTGCCTTAAACTGAATCTACTTGGATAATTCTTCATTGTATTCAGGGATGTTTGAACAAATCCAATTATCAATGCTTCAATATCATACATCATATTATCAACCACATGGCTGATCAATTGGATATCAAATCTGATAACATAACCTACATAGCTAAATGCTTCGATTGGGTATTGTTCAAATGGGACTATTTCAGTTTACAATTTTCTCTTGCTTCGGTTCCATTTGGCATGTGACAGATTTATTGTCGTTTCTATTTTCATTTTCCCCTTCTTTGGTGGGCTAATATGTATCTTAATTAGATGGTTGCTATGTAGTTGTACTAGTTATGGCTATTGTTTTCTCATATCCATGGTTCTTTGTATTTTTCTCAACAACTTTGATTCAATAAAAAAAATAAAAAAATTGTGCTATGCAATTGTTCAAATAGACAACGTTCGCTAATGAAAATTATGTAACTTTAGAATCAAACACACAGAATTAAAAATCGCAGTAATATGTATTATGTCAATTCTACAACATAAATCCATTAAGTCAGTACTGCAGCAGCCCAAACCTGATATCAAATTGACCTTCCATCAGAGAATTTCCTAAGAATTTATGTCATCAATCATAACCATAATTATGTACTTTACATCGTTGTTGTACCATATCACAAGAAACATATTTCTACGCAAAAAGATAGAACAAGGTTATCATATGTCACAAAGAGAAATGGAACTTATATTTCAAGGATTTCTTCTATCAAGATGTGGAAAGCTACTTTCGTTGTCATGTAAAACAAGGTCATAATTGGGAACCAGTAGCATGTAGCAGTATTAAATAGTCAATATTTATTCTAGTGTATACCCTCGTGCATGGACATATTGGATATGTGTATTAAGTTGAAGATTAGAAATACCTATAGATTATCCTAGTTTGAGCTTAGCATGCCTTTAAATTTGAACTCCATATCAATATAGCAAAGCAAGTATATTATAAGCTCTGATGTCTAACTTGCATATTTGTATTCTAGATTTACAAATTTCTTCTGGCAGTCGAAACAGGAAATATGCAACAAATGGTGCATTATTTGGAAAAGAGAGCAAATAAAATTATTTAAATTAGTTTATAAATGCACCTGAGACTAGTTCCTACGACCATTTTGCATGCATGGCACAGAAAGGAAATAACAATATCAAGAAATAACAATGTAAACTAACCCCATAAAGCAACGGATTTATTTCAAAAGACTAATCATTTCATTCTAATGCAAGAAATGAATCAAAATACTAAACACAATATTTGAATCTTACCTAGGAGGATATGGGTTGCTTCCCAATCCTCAGCCCATAAAGTTCCAGAGTTATCACAAAAAACTAATAGTAATACTAGTCTTGTCATTCTAATGCAAGCAATAAAACAAACAATGAAAATGGTCTTTCAATCTTATCCGATCACTATGGGTTACCTTCTAGCTCCCCAGTCTGTAGCCCCCAAAAAAGAATAAAAATACAATAGAACAAAAACATTGAAGTGCACAACAGAGAATACACTTTTAACAATAATTATGGTATGATGCATGGAAGCTTATACAGCATAATATGCAATGGATTCTCGTTGTTAGCTTTAATGTAACCATAGACCATAAATATCTACAACACTCTAAAGTAAATGGTAAAATACATATAAGATAACAGATAGTGTAATTTTAAGTTGAAAAACACAGTGTGAGGTGAGTATATGTCTGCCAAAGCACAATGGCATGCCATATATAAGCAATCATACATAGAAACAGTTCATTGTCTTGTCTATGGCTTGTCATTGCATTCCAATCACCATGGTATTGGAATGCCATGACAATCCAGATCTACTATTATGATTTGATAGTAAACACACAATGTTTTCCAACAACCATATACATGTAGACTGATTGGATGTTGGAAAACACAGTGTGAGGTGAATATATATCTCCCAAAACACAATGGCATGCCATAAATAAGCAATCATACATAGAAATAGTTCATTCCCTTGTCTATGGCTTGTCATGTCATCCCAATCACCATGGTTTTGGAATGTCATGACAATCCAAATCTACTATTATGCTTTCATAGTAAACATGCGATGTTTTCCAACAACCATTTACATGCATGATGTGATTGTGAGCTGGAAAACACAATGTGCGGTGAGTATATGTCTGCCAAAACACAATGGCGTGCCATAGATAAGAAATCATACATAGAAACAATTCATCGCCTTGTCTATGGCTTGTCATGGCATTCCAATCATCGTGGTGTTGGAATTCCATGACAATCTAGATCTACTATTATCCTTTGATAGTAAACACACAATGTTTTCCAACAACCATATACATGCATTCTGTAATTGCAAGTTGGGAAACATAGTGTGAGGTGAGTATATATCTACCAAAACACAATGGAAGGCTATAGATAAGCAATCATACTTACAAACAGTTCATTTCCTTGTCTATGGCTTGTCACAACATTCCAATCACCATGAAACCATATTTCTTTGAGGCAATTTTCAAAGTGTTCACTACCTTGTCTTTGTTGTTGCTTACTAATATGCTTTCATAGACAAGGCAGTAAACTGTTTGAAAAAATGTCTCAAACAAATGTGGTCTCTTGGAATTCCATGACAAACAAATGTAATTTGCAGTTGCAATTATCACTCTAGTATGAATGAATTAATATCTTTGACAATAGTATCCGGTTGCATAGGTGGAGTTCCCTATAGTTGTGGGTATAGTTTCATAATATATTATTGATACCTAGAACTGAAGATGACAATATATATTTGCAAGAAAAACTGCATTGCTTGTTAACTAAGGTGTTTCCTACTATCTAACAAAAGTTGGCTAGGGGGTCTCCATCTGCAAATATCACTCTAACTATCTACAAGCCTTTTAGGGAGGAACAAAAAGAAGAGAAAAAGAACAATCCTGACAAGGGAAAAAGCAAATAGATTGTAATTGTACTGATGGAAGGGCAGAATAGTAGGGATCCTGGGGTTTCAGTGGACAAGATGGTTGCAGTAGAGACACTGGTGACACTTAAAGACTCAGACAATACAATATAGTCCCTCTAGGAATCAGCCTTGGAACATTTTTTTATCTCTTTTTGGTTATAAATGGTAATAGGTTTGGTACATATGTTACATAGATGTAGAACCTTATACAATTCCACATATGTAACTACATGCTACAGGTATATATGTAAATCTTTTGTAGATGGTACTTGGAACAGTGTTAATATGAGATGACAAATTTGTTGTATCAAGGGCAGTGTGGGGATATGTATATTTTGTAACTGGGGCAATAGGATGTTATAGCATATGTAGGGCTTCCTAGAGGCTTCATACTGATGCAATGACTCAAATGCACTATGTAATGATCTCTCTATACTTAATACAAAAAAACTATCTACAATTATTTTGTAAAAACAGTGCAGGATGAGAATTTCTACCAAGACATAGTGGCAAGCCATGGCTTGGCATGGCATTCCATTTACCATCAGACCGCATTTCTTTTAGTCATTTTTCTAAACAATTCACTGCCTTGTCTCTGTTGTTGCTTACTATTATCCTTTCAAACACAAAGCAGTGAACTGTTTCAAAAAATATGTTAAACAAATGTACTTTCCCTCATGGAATGCCATAACAAAAAAATACAATTAGCAGCTGCAATTATCACTCTAGAATGAAGAAATTAATATATTTCATAATAGTACTTGGTTTTGCAAGTGGAGTTCCCTATAGTTGTGGATATAGCTTTTACCTATGCAATTTGAATTAAATGCATAATTTCTTTTAGGTTGACTATGTAAAAAACCTATATTGTAATTTAAATTTTATCATCTATCTATAAGCATCTACTTATTAGTTATGCAATGTGAAGTAATGCTTTCGTTTTGAAAGATGTGCAATGCAATGAAATGGAAAACACAAGGAGTTTATAAAACCGCAAGCCACATCACAATATACCCAAACCATCGTGGTTTTCAAGCCTATATATGTACGTGTGCATTACAAATAGCAAGAACACCAATTTCTTGACATTATCACCCATAATGAGTAAACTTGTTCAAAGTGGTGAAACACAGTGTTAATGCTTCTTGGGAAACAATGGGTGTTTATAAAACAATTCCTTTCATTACATTCCTAGGGTCTAAATAACAAAAGCTTGTAAAGACATTCATTTTCTTTTCTAAAATTCTAAGATGCAAAACCCTAAACCCACTTAAAGTTTAAAAGCAATTTACAATTAAAAACCTTCATAACATTTTAAAACCCTTTACAACTAACAACCCAAATGATTAGAAACCCCTCAACTCACTTTTTGCAATCTCCCCTTACTCTGCAACCTTTCACTTGCAACTCCACTCTCCAACTTTTCACTTTCAACCTGTAGAATGAAAAAGCGGAATACACAATGTCAAAGGTTGTTGGAAACAATGGGTGTTTCTAAATCCGTGTTTCATTACATTCCTATGGTTCTAATAACAAAAGATTTTGAAGACATTCATATATTTTCTAAGATTCCTACGGTTTTAACACAGTTATAAATCAACATTTGATTACATTCCTACGGTTTTAATAGCAACACATGAAACAATACAAAAACGCATGAAACAATACATAAAAACTTTCAACATTCAATACAGTCGGCTAGAAACACCTCACCTCAAGTTGGTTGGTCCTCTTCGTTGTCTACGATGTGCCCTTGCTCTCCAATGTTCCAATTTCAACCTGCAGAATGGAAAACCTAAAGCACAACGTGTTTCCCAAGTGTCTTCCAAGAATAGTCCCTGTTACAATTTAAACTGCGTGTCTTAATCACATCTTCTCGTGCTCAATTAGCTTCTCCCACAAGGAAAAACGTCAACGTAATTCAACAACAGGACACCTCCTCGCTTCACATGTCGTTTCCTTCCGTTGTCTGTTTCGTCACTTCTATCATCCATCTGGCGAGCCCCGCACTACGCCATCTCTTCATGTTATGCATTTTACCATGTATGTCGCTATGTATGTTTTCATGCGTTTTTGTATGCACATAGGTCACTTTTGTCTAGGAGTTAGCCAACTCCGTCAAATTATACATTTGAATTTGTAGGTTTTCAAGCATATTTTCAAATTTGATTAAGTTTCATTCCATGAATGGAGTTTGGTGCCAATAGAAGGACATGATGGAATCTAGGTTTAAAAATTCCTCTTGGCCATTTTCTACAACATAATGACTTGTTTTCAAAGTGCTCTCATCATCAAGCTTCATTCTACTTGTTTCCCAACATGTGGTATCTTTTTGTTTCAAATTTCCTAAAGGTATTTGACATTCTCTTAGGTAGATCTTGTCATTGTCATTTAAAAATCCTTCTCTAATGCAGTTAAGTAGGGCTTTATGCATTTTATCTCATTACAACCTTAGATGCACTTAAGGTTAAGAGGACACTTTTATCAATTAATTTATTGGCTAGTTGTGGAGGTAGAAATACCACAACAAGAGGGGTTTGACCGAGGAAAACTCATATATATCCACTCCCCACCATTTCATTTCCAAATTTATTACTATAGATTTAAAAACAAAAAATTTCAAAGGAAGAATCAAAGGGCGAAAAGGTAGTTACATGATTGCGTTTTCAAATCCGAGACAATTCAACAATGACATAGTCGAGTCTTGCCAAATCAACTCCAAATTTATATGACAAAAATGCAAAATTCTACCTTTCTCAAATCTTTCGTCAAATTTGGTTTTAGAGTTTATTTGAAACAAAAAAAATAAGTGCATTTTCATATTAGGCCATATAGTTTCATTAGGTTAATCAAAGAAATTCAATTTCAATAAATTTTCAAGGCACAAAAGGATCAAATCCAAAGTTGATTACCTACAAGGTTGCAAATCGATCTATAATCTCCATGACAATTTGTATTTCAATGTTCTTTTGAAAAATGATTGATGTTAGTGTTCTATGCATTAGACCTAGGATCCCTTTTTCATAAAAACATATTAAATAATTCAAGAATTGAATGTATAGCATTTTTATTATTCAAAGGGTATATTAACTAAAAATGAGAACAATTACAAGGAAATCAAGTGAGGAAGATATAACTTTTAGAAATTATATCATGATGTGTTGTGAAGAATTAAGTACATGTTAAATGCATTGCAAAAATTCATAAATTGTTTATAATTTATCTTATTAAATTTATTAATAAAACAAAAATTTAACCGTCACATAAATATTATATTAATGTTATTTTATAAATTCAAGTTTCTAATTTTGATCAAAATAATAAATCATATATAAAAACTGATATTTAAAATAAATAAATAAATAATTTTTAAAAAATCAATATCTTAAATAAAAATATTAATTATAACACACATGCAATATATTTAGAAAACTATAACACCATCTCAGCCACACATCATAATGTTGTAGATAACACCAATACAGACCTGGAATATATTTACGAGATCAGCCCTTTCTTTCAGTTTGCCACACATCATAATGTTGTAGGTAACACCAATACAGACCTGGAATATATTTACGAGATCAGCCCTTTCAGTTTGCCACACATCATAGTGTTGTCGCTACAACATAAGCTACATTACATAGCAGAAAACAGTAACAAAACACTCTTAATTAATGACTACTTCACAAGCAACTAAATCAATACCTAGTTAAGTAAATGGGACTTCCCTTCAAGACACGCCTAGAAACCTGACGCAAAGTACTCGGTAATAGATAAATGAAGACAAACAATCAATGAGAGGAAACTATTACTAAATTGTCGCCCGCTAACTTCTCCATGATTGCCTTAGCTTTTCCTGCTGTGTAAAGTGCTTTCCCCATCCGCATTTCATCCCTGTTTAGCGCCCATTTCCTGTACTTCAACAATAGGAGATGCTGGGTTTTCTCTAGGCATTTGTTTATTATATATGCCAAAGAGTTTTCTAATTCTTCCAGCAGGTCACACACAACGGCTCCATCATTCAACACAATGCTGTTAAATAGATTGTACACGGAACTTCGTGATGCTGATGTCCTCCAGTCTATGGAGTCGCAGCCATTCCATCCGCCTGGAAACCCCTTTTTTTCTCCATTTGCATTTTCGAAAGGCACTGTTTTGTTTTTCTCCGATGGTTTCCGGCCTATGGAGTCCTTACCCTTCGATGCTTTCGAAGGGCCTTGTTTTTCTCCCTTTTTACAAAGATTAATCAATCCTGATATACAATTTACACTTTCGGGCGGCTCCGTTTTGCTTGTACTTTCCTGTGTAAACTCCTCCAATGCTTTACGTACGCATTGAGGTGTTGAATCACTTGAATTGCTTGTAGGAAAGTCTCCTTTTTCGACTTCCTTCTGCAGAATTTGGAAGTAGATGTCGGCTGCTTCACTGGTGATTTCGTTAGCTTCTGTGTCTGCCTCCTCAACAAAATCTATGATTTCCCATGCTTGAGAATATGCATCCAAACAGTGCTTGACGGCCTCTGGGAGAATTTTCTTTTTCCCTCCAGCTTCTGTGTCTGCCTTCGAACAACACTTGACGTGCTCTGGAGGAATATCTTGAGAAGTTGAACACTGTTCCTTATTAACAACTGGATAGAATGGAGAGAGATAAACAATGATACGGAGCAAGGACACTGCTGTCATTTTCCATGACTTTGTACTGACCTCTGAAAATTGCTCATTTTCTGGTCCTTGTGATTGCTGTTTTTCAAGGTCACTCTCTACTTGTGTGTGCTGAATCCTCTGAGTCGGCCTCTTCTTGCACAAGAACTTCAATCCTGTTTGAGGCTTGTAAGGCTCTAAACAACTCAAGTCTAGACCGGAGACCCTCTTTCTACTAGACAGAAAGGAAAGCAGACGTTCACAGCTATACTCACCGTCTTGATTACCTTGTATAATGAGGCTCTTAGCTTCTTGAATGGACTTGTGGTTAGCCACCCACAGGCTCGTAGGGCTCTCCCCTAACATTTGCACATCCTTCAATATTTTCTCATATTTTGGGTAGTCTTCAAATACACACAGTATGTGCTTTTCAAACATGAACTTAAACAACTTATGCATCAATTTGTTGTGCAAAATCATTAAAGAGGCAACCCAACAAGCTTTACTGAATGAAACGAGAAGCCACTGCAACCAAATCACTGCATACAATAACTTACTGGCTACAGTGCGTGTTCTCTGCTTCTTGGAAACCAGTTGTTTGATTTCGTTGTCGAGCGATTGTGCCTCCTTCAGCCGGAACTCCCCCGCCTGCTGTAGTTCTTTCAGGTGCCTTGTCCAGAAATCCTCTATCCGTAAAGCAATACGCCAATTATCCTTTTCAAGTCTTTGGTCATAAGCCACTGCAATAGCCCACCTAAAATTGATAAGCGCCCAGGCTATCAAGATGAATATAGATTGCACAATAGTGGCAACCAACTTGAACTTATTTCCTCGACCTTTATCATTTTGTCCATCCTTTTCTCCACCTGTAAACTCCACTTTCAACTCGTTGGAAATCCCTCCAACGATCGTAATCACAATTTGAATTGTAACTATGATTGCAGCCGAGGCGGTCAAGGCTGATCTGGCAAGGACAGGTTGAACGGAATAGGCATGAACAATTATCCAAGCTTTCAGCAGTGCATTTTCTACTTTATGCCAACAGTAGTGACAGCAACGGCGATACTGTTCCTCCTCCGCTTTCTCCTTTCTTACTGCAGCATCATCATCTCCCTTCTCCGCTCTCACCACGGAGTCTTCAACTGTCTCCAAACAGAAGTCGTCATGAATGTGATGGAGATGATAATGCTGACTGGCTCTGTTAGCATCAATTTGGACTGTCCGCCAACAGGAGTGATGGTGAGGGTGAGGGTGTGGATCAACCTCCTCGGTCTTCTCAGCCCAGAATTCCCCTTCACCTCTTAGAACTTCTGAAATCCTTTTGGTAACTATGCGCTGAATGCTTTTTCCGGCAATAGTAGCGCAGGCAAGAAGAAGAATGAGCAGAATGAAGGAGAAGGATATTATTGTAGCATATACATAATAGGGAGCCTGAGGGCTCCTCGTACTATATGGTCGAGGCCATAAACGAAGGAAGTTAGGGAGCTCACTTTTAACTTTTGCAGGAGGGGCACCTTGTGTAGTGGAGTTACCTTGTGCAGTACTGGAGGTACCTTGTGCACTATAGTACTGAGAGGTTACATGATGAAAGACAGTTATTACCAAAGCCACCCACCTAACCCAAGCATGTTCGAGGCCGGGATCGGCCATTGCTGGCATCACATATGCTGTAAATACACACAATATAGTTCGACTATTATGGATCATCACAAAGTCCTTCCATTGGGCATTCCGATGAACGACCGGGCTGGTTGTGTCTTTAATACTGAACCTCGCGTTGGAGGAAGTAGACCCCAACGCCTGACTTTGAGAAGTAGCCCCCGACGCCTGATTTTGAGTATTCAGCATGTTTAGCATTTGGATTGAAAAAGCGCTGAGCACAAGGAAATCACAGGGAATCCAATGTGCTCTCCTCATAAAAGCCTTGTGTGCATCCTTTGCAATCATAAAAATCAATGAAAGCACTGCTGCCGCCATTAAGGCGGTCTTCAAATTCTCAATAGCCGGATCCCCATCCCCATTCCCACCAGCAAAACTAACAGCAGCCGGTAAATGCGGTATACCAGACGGCGGCGAAGGAGGAAAAGGATGCGGTGACACCTCGAACTCATAAAACTCCGGGGGCTCATATTCCATATCCAATTCCATGGTTGAAAAAACTTTCCCTATCGATGCTCTTCGCCTGCTGGAGCTGAAATAGGCAGTGCCAATAAGAATCATCAATAGGCAAACTCTTTTATAGGGAAACTCCCTAAAGAGGCTCAGATAACTTTTTTGTGAAAAATAAATAATAATTTGCACTACGTGTATTTATGTAAACGTATCACATGAACCCCTTCTCATCACTCCGCCGTTATTTTTTTTATAAAAGAAATTTCCATTAGCGAAAGTCTCCTAAGTAAAAATAGATTGCAAGGGCAACTACACATGCAACAAATGAGGGGAATAAAATACATCGTTTTGTTGGAAGCCACCAAGCTCTCCATCGCCCTCAAGATTATTTTTTTATAAACGAATACTGAAACTATGGAAAGTTGCATGTCTTTTAGATTACTATTTTAATAGAACTGGGAATTTTAGGAGGTGCAAGGATGTATTGATGCCAAGTTTTAAAAAAATTAAAAATAGATATTATTTGATTTTGAAATATCTGCATGTAGAATTAAAACATAAAGTAATATAAATAAGTTTAAAACAAAAAGTTGTCATCAAATTGACAAAAATTATTTCAAATGAAAATGGAATGTTCTTATCTAGTTGACAAATCAATATTTATTTAGTTTTTATGTGATAAATGAGATTTTAGAGGTTTTTATCATTAAATGGCAGTTGCAACTTGTTTTTGATGACTCAATTGTTTGTAGTGTGAGACTTAATTAAATTTGACACCACATGTAGCCTATCAGCTAATAAAATCACTTATTTATTTATTTATTTTATTTACACCAAAGGCGTATCCAATTTGAGAGAAAACAACCTAAATTTTGAAATCCATGGTTGACCTCTGTCCACAACACCTGGCCAACGATTGGAATGGACTACATCGTCGATCATCCTATGCTAAAAAGCAATGCATTTAAGGAAAGAGAAATATATGCCACCTGTTATACACCTAGCAATCACACTTGCTTGAAATCCATTTTGTGCTTCCATTTCATAGCTTGTTGTGACGTCTACTCTATAAATCTATCAAATCTGCTGCAGGCACAACTTGTTGTGACGTCTTCTTTGTAGACCTATCCACAAGCACAATAAAACAAGTTAAAGATGGCAATAGATTTCCTCTAGATTAGAATATTTCAGGCCTCATAAATGAGGTAGATTTTTTCTTACCACCCATTTTCACACCCAACTTCTACAAGTTGTTGAATGGGATATTTTTACGCCATTACTGCACCATAAATGTTGGCCATTTTCCACCGCCTCCTATTTGTTTCTACAAAGAGGCTTGTCACTGCAAGAATAAAAATAGCAATAGTCTTTGTGACAAGTCCAAGGTTCTAGAAGCCCTTGGCACATGTGAAGTGACAAGTCAAGGCTTCTAGAATCTTGCATGGGGGATGGAAAAGACCTTGGAAAGATAAAAGTGAATTAAAAATTCACATGGGGAAGAGAGGAACCTTGGGTAAATAAATGTGAATTAAAAATTCACATGGGGAAGAGAGTCCAGGCTAAAAATGGTAAGTGGGAAGGTTGACCAGAAAAGGTAAGCCAAATTTGGCTAATGATTCTGATTAAGGTAACTAATGAGAGATTAGAGGCAAGTGGGAGATTATGGAGGATGTGACACTTAATCAAGATTAAGTGGTGCACATCCTAATTACAGATTAATTAATTTAATCTGGATTAAAAGTGGGTTATGGAGAATGTGACAAGGAGAGAGAAAAAGATGAATTAAAAATTGGTTTTAATTCAAATGGGTTAAAAGACTAAATCAAATAATTTGTCATATTTATTTAATTTAGAGAAGAAAATGGGGTAAGGTAAATTATTTAATTTATTTAATTAGATACTTTAGGAACTTTAGGCAGAAAATGAAATAATGATTAAATAAATTATTTAAACACTATTAATGAAATAGATGAATAAAGTAGACAATTTTGATCATATGGAAGTGATCAAATTTGGATGTCTACATTTTGCCCCTCTTCGAAGTATTGTTAGAATAACCGTGCTTCGAAGAAAAGAAAGTGCAAATGACTCTATAGAGGAAGTGACCGAAAGAGGATGTCTCAACGTGGGGAAGAGGATCTGAGTCATTCAATTAATGAGGAATGGATGAAGATGCCCCAATCCTGGAAGGAGTTGATTATGGCAGGGAAAATGGATTAATGTGAAGGGTATGCCCCCTCGAGAGGGCGACGGGGAAAAAAGAGGGGTTCCGGGTGACCTCTCGATAGGAAGAAACGGATGGTATGGTTGGAAAGAGGGCAAAAAAATTAGGCAAGTGATGAAGGAGGAAGAGATGGGGGAAAGGATGAGAGATGAGAGGGGATATGAAAATGACAATGTAAAGTGATGAAACAAAAAGAATGATGATAAGCGATGGGAGATAAAAGTGAGCACAAATGGATGCAAGGAAAAATGTGATGTTGCCCCAATCCAGGTACAATCCAGGTTGGGCGGATGGTTGATGGAGTGTTGTTGATGAGGACATGATACATCCCAAAACAACACAAGGATAGGGAAGGATACATCCTGATGAGGATGAGGATGAGTGTTGTTGACGAGGGAATGATACATCCCAAAACAACACAAGTATAGGGAAGGATACATCCTGATGAGGATGATGATGAGTGTTGTTGACGAGGGAATGATACATCCCAAAATAACACAAGGATAGGGAAGGATACATCCCACTAATGATGAGGATGAGGATGAGTGTTGTTGACGAGGGAATGATACATCCCAAAACAACACAAGGATAGGGAAGGATACATCCCGATGAGAGTGTTGTTGATGAGGGAAAGGTACATCCCAAAACAACACAAGGATAGGGAAGGATACATCTCAAAGATGATAATGATGATGAGGATGAGGATGATGAGGATCAAGGCTTGTAGCAAGGCTAAAACCAAGAGTGTGATTAGATGATTTTAATGGATGAGGATGGGGGAGATATGCAAGATGATGGAATGGAAAATGAAATGCAATCCTAATGCAATTTTCCATCCATAGAGCATTGATTTTTGCTATAGCATAAGACACCGAGCATCAGGGTATGTAAACCAAGACGGATTAGTGTCTAATGCATAAAACAAACATAACAGACAAGAAGGCTATTCCAACACCCCAAAGTCATAAAGACAGTGGTCGAGCCAGGTATTGGAATAACCACAAGCACAAAAGGATGCCCCAGCGTAACACAAGACCTCAGGGATCTTGGTGGGTACTACGTGGGACAACCAAGAAGACAAAAACAAAGAAAAAGATCAAGATATGCCCCTATGTTTACTAGTCAAAGCACACCATGATATGATGGATCAAGGCGACCATGACAAGTGATGATAGGGAGCTCAAATGATAAACAAAAGCCAAAAGCATCAAAAGATCACAATCAAGTTTGAAGCATCCTTTGCCATAGGATCAAGATGATGGATGAGGTTGATGCGGTCTGTTAGGAAGGATACATCCTATTGAGACCAAAGATGGAGGATAGATTGGTTGATCGACATGACGCAGGATACCAGAAATTGATTGGATCTTGTGATATAGATGACCGTTGTTTGATAAGCACCAGCTAGGATAGGGACATATTTGATGACACGACAAGATGACAAGATGAAAAGACAATAGGACTAACACACCCTAAAGACCTAGGGGCTCGAGGGTTGATCAAAGATCAACCTTGCCTACGTGAAAGCGCAGAGCCCTCGTAGTTCAGGAAAAGACCATGGTAAAAGTGGAAAGAGGATGATGAAGATAGAGGGTGGAGGGCAATGATCAGATGGAAAAAATGCGCAGGGGCAACGTAGTTCGACAAGAGACCGACGACAGACAATGGATAAGGGATGATGAGATGACCAAGATAAATGGATAAAATGATGGAGTGGATATGATGAGCTAGGATAGGTCGCAGGATTGGATGGTCGACATGTGGGATGTGGGTTATGCGAAGCTCAGGGATGGGATAGTGACCTAGATTATTAGAATATGAATTGGGAGGATGAGAGGATGGATAGATGAGTGATGAAGATGTGAGAAAGATGTGGTAAATAGATAGGGTTGCATGCGGGTAGCCTAGAGCTAGTTACCAATGACAAGGGATAATGGACGGAAATGGATGGATGGATAAGAAGATGCTAGGATAGGTGGATAGATGATGGATAGATGAGTGATGAAGATTGGAAAGATGTGAGAAATAGATAGGAATTATGAGAGTGAAATATCAAGTCATTGGATTGCATGAGGGTAGCCTATAGCTAGAGACTAATGACAAGGGATTATGAGATGGAAGGAAAAGAAAATGCTAGGATAGGTGGATGGATGATGGGTAGATGAGTGATGAAGATTGGAAAGATGTGAGAAATAGATAGGAATGATGATAGTGAAATATCAAGTCATTGGATTGCATGAGGGTAGCCTAGAGCTAGAGACCAATGACAAGAGATGGAAGGAAAATGGATGGATTGATAAAGATGGGGAGATAGAAAGATTCTAGGATATATGGATAGAAGGATAAGGATTCAGAAAGATGACATGGATTACTGGGTAGATAAACGGATGAGGAGATAAGGATGAAAAGATGGAAAAGGATTTGTGGATAGGAAGATAAGGATAGGGAGATGGATTGGATGTTTAGATAGATGAATGGGGAGATAAGGATGAAAGGATGAAAAGGACTATGGGATGAGAGAATGGGGAGATGGAGAAGATTACCTGGCGGAATGGATGGACGATGTCTCCAAGGACCCAATTGCAAATAAGGAGATGCCCCCACTCTATATGTGTCATGCATGACGAGGCAAGAGGGATAGCAAGATGGGTGGATAAGGGAGTGAGATGGGCAATGGAAGATAGATAGAGGTGGATAAGGAATATGATAGTGTATGGATGGGAATATATGCCAAGAGGTGTCCAAAGCATGTATATAGGTTTGCCCCTACATTTATCAAGATCACAAGGAAGAGGGAGGAAGTGGGATAAATGGGATAGGATGGATAGGATGCAGAAGATAGGCAGATGTAGGAGATGGAGGAAAGGAATGCGTAAGTGGATGTTGCCCCCAATCGTGGAAGGAGACGAGATGGGGAATTTACACATGATGCTTGTTTGCCAAGTTTTCACCATTGGACAAATGATTTTCTCTTTATTATTTTTTTGTTTTTTGTATTTTTCTAAGTTTTTGGACTAGGATGTGGACGAAGATGGATAAAGATAGGGATATGGATATGCGGATTTTTAGAGGAAATTTGATAAGGATAGGGATGAAGGACTCACACATCAAGTTCCATATGAGGTAATAAGAGCCCATGTTTGAAGTGGCCAACGGATGTTGGTACAACCCTATTAGACTGGATGGTTTATGCAAGAGGATGGATTAAAGGAATTTGATGGGGGAGATAGAGAGGATAGTGGAGGGGATGTTGGAAAGTGTATGGATGTAATGATGGAGTGGATGTATGATGGGGGAAGGTGTTCAGGACCAACATTGGCACATGTGATGGTGGATGCGAAAAGATAGGTGGATGAATAGATGGAGAGGGTGGCAATAATGGAGGAGTTGGGATAGTGATTTTTGGGATGTAGGGACCCAAAATAGATTTAGGAGATGGAGGAGGTGAATGATTTTGTGGGGAAATAACAACTTTGGATGTCGTTATGGACTTTTCAATTGAAGGTATGGCACCTTTTTTCTTTGGGATCCACATGGTTTTTATTTTTGCTTCGGTGAGCCTTTGTGGCCTTTTGGATTGATTTGGATTTTGGACTCGATTTTTCTATTCTTCAACATGTCTATGGAAGGGGACATGAGGAGCTTTAGATTCATGTGGATGTTTGAATTTATGTATTGTTGCTTTGGTATCCAAAGTTGTTTTAGTAGCAAGGGGATAGATGCGAGGAGATGGATGATGGGGAGCGATGGAGGTAGGCATTTGATGAGGAAGTGTGGATGGATAATGTGTAGGTATGTGCCTTTGTTGATCCTGATTAGGAGTTATGAAGGTAGGATTTTTATGCTGTGTATGAGGGAGAGGGGGTGGATGAATAGGATAAGATGGAGGGGGTGATTTTGGGATGTAAGGACCCAAAATAGACTGTGTATATGGAGGATGTGCGGGTTTTGATGGAGGGATATAAGAAACCATAGTAGATGAAGGATGAGCAATGATGGATGGAGGGACATAAGGACCCAAAATGGATTGAGAGGATGCGGGAGGAAGATGGATGGTTGTTTTTACGTAGTATGATGGAGGAGGGGGGATGGTGGCATATGTCTTGGCAGAATGATGGGAAGTACCTCTTGTGCCTTTAGAAGAGGATCGTTTAGGATGTACAAAGGTTGTACCAACATCTTTAGAGTGCAAGTTTTGGGAGACATATCCAAGACCATGTGTGCCTGGATGTTCTTTGACTTGAATGGGTTCTAAAATACCTTGCTCATGAAGGCCTAAACCTTTTCCTTGATAGTTCATGTTCTCAAGCATATGATCTATGGTAGGATGCTTATTCTTTTGGAAGAATGATGCGATTGCATTATTAGGTGAAGGAGGATGGGTGGTGCATATACTTTGATTTTCTTCGACAAGAAGACCACCATGGATGCACGTAATGTTACCAAGGTGATACAAAAGTGGCATTGGGATGGTAAGACTAGATGGCGATGAAGGATCATGCGATGGAGATGAAGGGATAGCCACATCAGGAGGAATGAGTGATAAGGGATCATGAGAGGTAGTGGATGATAAGGGCGCATGAGATGGAGTGATTGGCTCTTGAAGGCAAATGGGATCATGGGATGGAGTGGAGGAGATAGTGTGATCTTGAGATGGGGTGGATGGGAGGATAGGATCTTGACTTGGTTGAGGATATGGATCAGGAGATGAAATGGATGGAAGACGATGTTCTTGAGAGGGAGTAGATGTGATGGAGTGATCTTGATTTGGAGGAGGGGATATGCTTGTATGCTTTGGATCAAGCTCTTGGCATGACTCGTCTTGTGTGGGATGTATGATGATGGAAGAGTGTTGGAGGGACTCCTCAATTGGGGGAGAGAGGAGGATGGAGGATTCATGAAGGTCATTGGATTGAATTTTGTGAATATTAGGACTAGGAGGAGGGGATTGGATGTCTTCAATGGATTCGGTGGATCTAGTAGTAGAATATGGGGATTCAATGGATTCGATGGGTTTGACCGGCTCAATCGTGTGGATGGTGGTAGGAAGGGTGATGAGAGGGATAGGTGTAGGATGGAGGAGGGCCTCATCACTAGTGATAGTACATGATAAAGTGGGAGGGCATGGTGTCTCTTCTTGCATGAGTCCTTGGGAAACATTTGGAAGGGATGTAGGATTAGGTAGAGTGATGGGAATGTATGGGGGATTAGGATTAGGGATTGGTGGATTACGATTAGATGTAGGGATGGAAATGGATGTAGGACTGGGCGGAGATGGAGGATTAGGATGAGATGTGGGTAGGGGATTGAATGTAGGACTAGGATTAGATGTGGGTAGGGGATTGAATGTAGGACTAGGAGGAGATGGAGGATTAGGATTAGGATTAGATGTGGGTATGGGATTGGATGGAGGATTAGGATTAAGAATTGGAGGATTATATGAGTGGATGTGTGGATGAGGAATAGGATTAAGAATTGGAGGATTAGATGTAGAACTAGAAGGAGATGGAGGATTATGATTAGGGATTTGTGGATTAGGATTGGATGGAGGACTAGGAGGAGATGGAGGATTAGGATTAGATGAAGGGATGGGGTTGGATGGAGGACTAGGAGGAGATGAAGGGATGGGATTGGATGTAGGACTAGGAGGAGATGGAGGATTAGGATTAGATGAAGGGATGGAAATGGATGTAGGACTAGGAAGATATGGAGGATTAGGATTAGATGAAGGGATGGAAATGGATGTAGGACTAGGATGAGATGGAGGATTAGGATTAGATGAAGGGATGGGACTAGATGGAGTACTAGGAGTGGTTGGAGGAGATGTAGGATTATGATTAGATGGAGGATTAAGATATAATGCGGTGAAAGGGAGAGTGATGTAGGAAGATGTGGATGTTGGATTAGAGTGGGATGGGGAGTGATAGTAGGAAGATGTAGATGAAGGATTAGAATGGGGAGATGTGGAATTAATGTAAAGGTATGCGGATGGGGGATTGTGATAGGAAGGTGTGGATGTTGGATTAGAATAGGAAGATTGAGGTGGTGAACCACCATAGGAAGACATGTATGGTGGGTTGGCATAGGAGGATACAGATGGTAGATTAGGATGAGAGGATTGAGATGGTGGATGAGGATAGGAGGAATATTGGGATGGTAGATTGTGATAGGAAGGTGTAGGTATTGGATTAGGATGAGAAGATTGGGATGTGAGATTAAGGTAGAGGTATTGGGATTGTTGATTATGATGAGGATAAGAGGATGTGGATGTTGGATAGGATAGAGGTTGAATGGGAGGACATGATGAATATGTCGATGGTGAGGATGCTGGATATCCCTTGTCAAGGGTAACATAAGAACCGTTATTGGATGTGGATGAAGGCATGGTGGGATAGTTTGAAGAAGTAGTGGGATTTTGGGAGGTGGTTGGAGAGAGCTTGCTAGCAATGATAGCGTCAAGGGAATCTATATAACAATCTTCATGATCAACAAGATTTTCATTATCGTCATCAACAGAGTTAGGATTCCCTTTGACTACTATTATTGGTCGTGTGAGAGGGGGATAAAGATTCATGATGGATATAGATTAGAAGGAAAGAATATATGATGGATAGAGAACTAGGATGAATTGAAAGCTCATATGGGGATTAGATGAAAGCTCAGATTGGGATTGAATAAAAGCTCAGATTAGGATGATGGGATTAACGTTCAGATTAGAACTGGATTGGAGCTTAGATTGGGATTGGATCAGAGGATATGATAGAATTGATTTGAAACCAAGATCATGGGTTTCAACTAGAGGACATAAGGTGTTCACAATCAGATTTTTGCCAAATTTGGCAGTTTTTAAAAATTATCAAATTTTGCCATTTTAGGAAACTTCGTAGGCATACGTTTGAGAGTCCAGTTTTTTCCACAAAATACCCAATACTAAGATAGGATGAATTGCCAACTAACATCAAAAATATGAGACATGCATTCAAAGTTATTAACGAAACAGTTCGTCAAAGACTGGAAAATTGGAAAAAATAAATGCTAATTTATGATTTTGAGGGTCAAGATGAAAGCTTGAGGCTCTGAAAACGTGTCGAAGGAGGATCCAACGGACTTACCAATCGATTGGGAATCCAAATGCCATCTCCTAATTCAACCACCCGTAAAATTTCAGCCAAAACCCACATCTGAGTCAAAAGTTATGGCCTTCGGAAGTTTCAGAATAAAAATAAAAAAAATCAAAAATGAAGTCTAGGTGATTGGGATGGATGATTTGATGATAGATATGGACTCCAATGATGTTCTAAGAAGCACTCATGTAGTCTGGTCGATGAAACGTTGATTTTCAGAAAATGTTAACCACTCATGACAGGGAAACGATCGCTCAAAACGGGTAATCGGATAGATAGATGGTCGGGAGGGGTGAATGGGGGCTTGGAATGGCCAAATGAAGGTTTGGATTGATCAAATGGTCAAATTGAGGCTTCGGGGATTCGAACGGAGGTTAAACGGGTGAAATTGGTCGTTCAGCGGGGCGTATTCGCCCCTCTACAGAAAATGGCTGAAACAGAGGGCAAGGTCGCCCCTCTGCAGAAAATGGCTGAAACAGAGGGCAGGGTCGCCCCTCTGCAGAAAATGGTTGAAACAGAGGGCAGGGTCGCCCCTCTGCAGAAAATGGCTGAAACAAAGGGCAAGGTCACCCCTCTGCAGAAAATGGTTGAAACAGAGGGCAAGGTCGCCCCTCTGCAGAAAATCGCTGAAACAGAGGGCAAGGTCGCCCCTCTGTAGTGAAAATTTGAACTTGGTTTGGATAAGAGATTTTGGCAAGGACTTAAAATGGTTTAATGACAGTTTGACTTACCAAAATTTACTGGTTCTTCATAGAAAGACACTTTGAACAAGCACAATCTTATGATTAACGTTTTAACGGGTATGGTCGGCAAAGGTCTTACTCTAGGATGAACAAGGTTTCTAGGGAGTCCTCGATATACGTTTGATACGTGAGGCACAACCGTGAACACTAGTCCATCACAAGCATTAGTCGGGAGCCCTAGCGAGATACTGAAAGGCTCGGACCAACTCTTCACGTCTATCTAGGTATCACCCTAGCTTCGACGTTTCACCAATTACGACGCAATTGGATTGAGGTACAACTTTGGCTCTCCCCCCTTTATATACCCCGTCGGTACGCGTGGTTGGGATTGTCCGTTAGGGTGATGAAATCCCCAAGCAGGTCCCGCTAAGAAGATGACACTAATTATTTCCAACTACCTCCTTCGGATCCGCATAACGTGCAAAGGAGGAAGGTGAAAACAAACTAATGCCCCCTTAAGGTAAAATAAGTAAAATAGACACAACAAACAGCAAATATTACTTTCCCCTACTTATACTAAGTACCTAGATAAAGTAGCAAGGAAAGACTTTTAAAAATCAAAATAAAAAGGAAGGTCCTGCAAGGAAATGTTAGTTGTTTATCTTCTTGCCCTTCTTTGTAACATGCAACAAATCTGACTTCACTCACCACCAAACAAGATTAGAGGATTAGCGCATGAAATAACAAAAGCAAGAAGACAAATACGAAATTCAAATGCCCCTTTTTACCCTTTCGAATGTGTTGTTAAGGACAGATTCGCCCCTCTGCATAAAATAGTCAGAAATAGTAAAAGGGCAGGTTCGCCCCTCTGCAGGAAATAGTCAGAAAATAGTCTAAAAGGGCAAGGTCGCCCCTCTGCAAAAAACAGTCAAAAAGGGCAAGGTCGCCCCTCTGCAAAAAATAGTCAAAAAAGACAAGGTCGCCTCTCTGTAGAAAACAGTCAGAAAATAGCCTAAAAAGGGCAGGATCGCCCCTCTGCAGAAAATAATCAGAAAACGGCCTAAAAGGGCAAGATCGCCCCTCTACAGAAAACAGTCAGAAAATAGCCTAAAAGGGCAGGGTCACCCCTCTACAGAAAACAGTCAGAAATAGTAAAGGGCAGGTTCGCCCCTCTGCAGAAAACAGTCAAAAACAGATGGCAAGGTCGCCCCTATGTAGAAAACAGTCGGAAATAGAGGGCAAGGTCGCCCCTCTGCGACGTCCGGGAGGGCAAGTTCGCCCCTCTGCGACCTGAATCTGCAAATAAGCAAACAACAAAAAATGTGAAATAAAGAGACCCCTTTGTGGGTCCCATCGGGCGTGCCAGAAATGTGATCCTAATAAAATGCTGCTTCCTAATGTGAGATATTAGATAAAACTAATAGTGCAATAAAAAGAAACAACAAGATAATAGGGCACCTCAATGATCAGCCTAAGAAAATAAACAACATAGAAATAAGATAAGCAAAAAGATTGTTGTTACACCTCCATATCTTTGCTTCCTTGGTTGGCCCTTTGATGCTTCAAAAATTGTGTGCTCCTTGGATGACAAGCTATGTTGAATATGCAAATGATATGAAAATGGATGTGGATGTAATGATGATTTGATGCAATATGGATGCTAAAATGGATGAGAGCTTGAATGGCAATTTTGCAAGAGTTTATTTGCAAAAGATTTGATCCCCTAAAAATGAAGGAATTGAAGGGGTATTTATAGGCCAAATTGAATTCTCTAGAGAATTCAACGGTTGGGATTGATCCAACAAAGATCAAGATGAAGGACTATGGTGAGTTGAGGACTCACAAGCCCTCACATCTTGACATGTGGAAGGTGAGATGTCCTAAGGTGGAGTGATGTGGAGATGAGGTGGATCTTGGGGGATGAGAAGATTCTTTGGAGGAATAAAAGTGAATTAAAAATTCACAATGATTGGAAGAATCTAGTGGATAAGAGAGGGTCTCCAAAAAGCTGGAGATTTGTCACATGTGGGTGATGTGACAAGTCCAAGGTTCTAGAAGCCCTTGGCACATGTGAAGTGACAAGTCAAGGCTTCTAGAATCTTGCATGGGGGATGGAGAAGACCTTGGAAAGATAAAAGTGAATTAAAAATTCATATGGGGAAGAGAGGAACCTTAGGTAAATAAATGTGAATTAAAAATTCACATGGGGAAGAGAGTCCAGGCTAAAAATGGTGAGTCTTAGTTGGTGATTTGAAGATGACACTCATTGTCTGTATTCTTTATATTCTCCTTTGAAAGATTTACATCTAGATGTTGTTACCTTTCTTCTTTATTTCACTCTATGTCTTCACCTGTATATTTACGCTGCAAATACAAAGTAATTCTCTATTGAAGTAAGAGAAATACATTGTTTAGATAAGAGGAAAGAACTTGCAAATCTTGTTAGCTCAAAAAATTTGTGTGCCCCATCCTCACTTTTGTTCAACTTCTTGAACTCACCCTACAGACCACGCCATAGAGAATGAAGCATCAGCTATGGAGGCTCCACCAGAAGGTCGTGGTCTTTTGAGATTTTGCATCCCTTCCTTAGGCCAGTTAAACCCAAGTCCTTGCCTCCATCTTGCTCAATCAATCTCAAGTTGTTTGGCGTAGTATTGGGCATCAGGGGACCAAGAGAAAACTCGACCCACCTCTTGCAACAACCTTGGAGCATACCTATCTCATTGCTATTGTTTACTGGGATTTGTCTAAGTAGCCCATGCCTATTGGAAAGGGCAGCCACCATACTTTCTCCCCTGCGCAAGTGAAAAAAAAGAAAGCCCCTATGTTAGAAATTTAGGGTTGGGTTATTGAAGCAGCACATAGGTTTTGAGGAAGACATAAAGGAAATTTGTTATTTCCACGTAGAGTGGAGGGGCATTGTTTAAAGACATGTGTTAATTAAATAAAAGTAGTTTTAATCATCATGAAGTGTGTGAAATGAACAATTCGAGGGCATGAGGATTAGAGAAGGTTATAACTGCATTTTACTATCACAAAATATGTGGATGGTTGTTTACTTATATTTCAAGCCAATAGCTCTCTTGTAGCTCACACCTATAGGCTTCATAATTTTCTTGCTAATAAAGGCCAAACAAACTAAATGAATAACACTAATAAGGAATAAGTAAATCTGGCGCCTAAGGTAACTTTCCAGTTTGTCAAGTTGCAGATTTCCTTGATTGGTGGAATTGTAGGAACCTGGGATTTGGGTGGACGAACAACTTTACTCCCCTCACTAGCTGTAGCAGCAATATAGTAAAATTTATGCTACTCATATATAATATTTTGAGCAAATAAAGTTAACAGAGTCAACAAAGATGTTAGAAGCAATAAAATAATGGCATATAGCTAATTGTTTAGTCGAGAATTGATGTTGGAAATCATGCATATATTTGATTAAATGATTATTGTAAGATATTATATGAATTTTTATGAATTAGTTATTATCATCATGTATTTGATTAATAAATAAATAAATAATTCTTTACATGTAAGGGGAAAATAATAATAAATTATTATTTATGATGTTGCCAAGTTGGATCTTGATTTAGATGTTGCAAATAGAATCGTTCCCCGCTCGCACAAAAGAAATATTTGGTCACCCTTTTACTTTAGTGGATGAGAAATGTAATTTCCTGATTCTTGGGCTAATGGGAAATACATTGAAAAAAATATATATAGCAGAACCAATTTGAAAACTTTGTTCACATTTAACAAAATTATTTACATCGATCTAGAAGAGATTTTGTTGGACCTTAAAGGAAAAAATCACTCGGACCCATTTATCATGGTGATAATGAGAGATAGAAAATCCTTGTAGCAAATGCCCGATTGAGCACAAGCACCAACCACCTCTATCATCTCCACAACATCCTCATCAGTCACTTTGTGTATTACATTCCCCATGAATCTCTTCAAATCTGCCACACTCACAACTCCATCTCCATCCCTGTCCCTCACTCTGAATGCCTCCTTTAATGCATTGTTTCCTTCATTCTTTTGTTCCGCCCTCATCAAACCAGTCATTAGCCCTTCAAACTCCTCAAACTCCACAAACCCATTATGGTCTTTGTCTGCCATAGAGATCATGAACTCAATCTCCTCTCTGTTGAGATAAGTTTGTTTGTGGTTGTTGAAGAAGTCTTGGATATCATTGAAATAAATTATTCCATCTCCATCTTTTTCTAAGACATTAAAGGCCTCTTTCACAGTAGGAGAAGGGCCTCTCAATCCCCACATATCCCTTCTCTCAGTGGTAGGGCATATTTTCTTGTCTTCTCTATTAGATTATGACAACAAGGAAAACAAGAAAAACAAGATTGTGAAAACAATAAAACAATCTTTCTCTTATTTTAGAAAAAAAAAATACTTTTTTACATTCGAAAGCAAGTTTCCAATTTCTTTGAAGGAATAAATCAGATTTCATTCTATGTTGAGAGATTGTTGTTATCTTCAAGAGGTTATAAATCTATGTTCTCTTGAAGGCATAATCATTATGAATTGTAAGAGCAATATTGTTGCAGATGTGAAGATTGCAAATGTAATTGTTTTTCCTTTGAGAAATAAGATTACCAATACTTGCCCCGTGGATGTTTCTTTGGCATATTTTCAAGGTTTTACCATGTAAATTTGTGTATTTTCATTTGTTCTGTTATTCTTCTTAATTTTTTCTCATTACTTCTTTGCATCTAATTTGTGTTGTAAATTTAATGATTTTGGGTTAATGCTTCCGCATCCATAACATGTGGTATCAAAGCATTTTGTTTTACAATGACTGTGTTAGAATTTGGTGTTGATTTTGCAGCATCAAATGGCGAAGGTTCCGAATACAAGATTCAAGGTTGAGAAATTTAATGGAAAGAATAATTTTGAGCTTTGGAAACTCAAAATGCGTGATTTGTTAGTGCAGCAAGGTTTGCACAAGGCATTGGTAGGAAAATCAAAGAAACCTACAGATATGTGTGATGAGGACTGGGAAGATATGGGAATTTGATCTAGATATGAGAGCTCTTAGCACAATTCGGTTGTGTTTGGCAGATGAGGTTATTTTTAATATTGTTGGAGAGGATACGGTTGTAGGTTTATGTAGCAAAATGGAGTCTTTATATGACAAAATCCTTGACAAACTAGATCTACTTGAAGAGGCAATTGTATAGTTTGCGAATGAAGGAAGGTATAAAAATTGATGACCATTTAAATTTTTTCAATACTCTTATTTGTCAATTATCTAGTATGGGTGTAAAAATTGAAGATGAAGACAAGCCAATTACTTTGTTGTGTTCATTGCCCAATTCCTGGAATCACTTAGTCACTTCTATTAGCTTTAGCACAACTGACACCCTCGAATTTTATTTTGTTGTGGGAGCTATGTTGTCTGAAGAGGTGCGCAGGAAGTCTAATATAGAAACCTCCACATCGGAAGCAATGGTGGCTAGAGGTCATGTTGGTTCTTTTTCCCGCTAGGCTTCGTAATTATCTAAGAGGTTGCCAACCTCTATGTTCAAGAATTCACAAAGTCAGTGGCCAACTGACAAGATTCGGTCAAAGGCTAAATCTCCTACACTTTAGGTTCTGTAAAACCAAGGAGGGTGCTCCTATTTGTGTTCATATGATGTTTCATGCCTCAAGAACACTTCAATACATAGATATATTCCTACCAGTACTAATAGATACCATTTACTACGGGCTTGGCATACCACTGAGTAAAAACAACTATCTAAAGCTAGGAAAACATATACAATGTGAGATTTGCATCTCAAAAGAGATAGGATTTGAATTTAAGATGTTCTGACTTTGAATCCACATGCTTGGGGGACTGCTTTGCATTCTTAAAGAACCCTTAATGAATTAACTAGTGCCTCATTAAATTGGGTAGGAGTCACATGTGATCTAACCCTGATACTAGTGAACTATCCTCATAATGCCTTACACCATAAGAATTTTTAACATCCAAAACAATACTCCTTATCAAATCCTTAGCATATTATCAGAAACTTGCAATTCTGTTTCAAGCATTTGATTAACTCATTAAGTTAAAGAAAGAAAGTGAATTATATGTATTCAAATATACCATTGAAGATGAATGAAAAAACCCTTAATAATTCCATTCACAATCTTTCATAACACACAAAGGAGAGCAATTGTCTTGAAAAAAAAATAGATTTCTTTCGATATCAGTAATTACATAAGATATATTACGCATATCCCATGTACACACCCTACCCAAAATGATTTACTAACTAAGCCTTCCTGAATTGTGCATTGTATGCATTCACTGTACACCATCTAAACCTTAGGATTCAAAATTTTGACCCCCAACAATGAGCCTTGAAATCTCCTTTATAGACCAAGAGAGCAACAAGCATCAGGCTCAATGTTGATACATTTCAACCAAATTTCATTTCGATCAAATGAAATTTCAACATCATGTTGTAATTCCCCACCATCAGATACAATCATACAACAAATAGGGGAATCAAAATGGTTACAAACCTTGTATCCAGTTGACTGAAACCAAATGCCACCACAGCACTTTCGCCCCCATCTGCATCAGACCCAAAAAGACAACAACAACACCAGAGAAAAATTGCAAGACTCGGACAACCACACTACCATTAAGCATCGTGAACAATCACATGACCCTAATACAAGCAACTGCTCTGTGTCCTTGCTTTAGTAAGAAGCAAGAGCACCACCTTATCCCTATCATCATTAACACAAGAACTAGAAGCAACGCACGATGCCACCGTGGCAATAGGAGATGTCGTGAGGACCTCTTCATTCACACCGACCAATTCAGTCAGAGCCACGAGGTAGCTACGACAGTCTAAGTCAGTGTCAAAACCACAAGAGCCACCATAGAGCTCAATGGGTGACTCGTATCACCCAAATTTTACCTCGGCCACAGCCTCCTCACCACACTCATCAGACCCCCTTAATTTTGCATAGCCAACTACCTCAGCCCGTGCAACCTGTCCTTTGAGTCGATGACTACTCCTGATGAAAGTTGGGAGGGATCCAATACCTTCATCAATGGCTCTAGGAGCACCAGGAATAGTGCTCTATTCATTTGGCGTCGCCTCCCATTGAGAATTCTTAGCACACATCCATGCACTTTTGTGCAATGGTGAACTAGAAACAACTGACTTACTCATCTTACTCACGGGCTCAAAAATCTATAAAATCAGCAACCACTCAACAAATGAACACAAACTCGAAAATGCAATGATTCCAATGAACAATTAGCAAGCATTTATCGATCAATCTAGTGTAGAAACCATTAATGCCCCAATTGCAGTACGAGCAAGCGAGAAATTAGTGGTTGGCGTTAATTTCACCACTGTAAATCTCCAAGTTTATGGATATTTGCATACAACCCATCATGATTTCTAGGAGAAAACCACTCGCACACATGGAAATCAAGATGATATCCATCGAAAGACCTGTGCCATTAATGTGTGTAATTTGCAGAGCTCAAATGGCCATCACATGGCTGGATCAAAACTTTGATTTCAGACCACTGATGTGATAAGGATTTGGCACATCGAATGACTCAAATTGAGTCAAACATCATTTAAAATTCCACGTCACCATTTGGAAAGACCAGTGGCCAATCACATACTTCATAGTCAGAAACACGCATGCCAGTAGCAAGCCCCAACCAACTACCTTGTACCATCGAGTGAGGCCACACGTCACAAGCTCGCACACCTCGCAATACTTTCAAAAGCATTATTTCAATCGTGTGAGGTTGGCGAGGGACGACCATAATTAATACCCATCAACCCCCGTTATTAAATGGCGACCATCGATTTGATAGCTCCTTTAGTAGTGCTGGTAGATCTAGACCAGCCCCACATCACCGTACATGACAGGTGGCATCATTTCACACACCTCACACAACTTTGGTGACATCGTCAAGAAACCCTGCGAGGTCAGCAAGGAATGGTCGAGATTCGAACCCATCAATCTGATGATCCACAAGTCTGCACATGAAACAAAGTTATTTATAACAATGGGACTGGCTACGAAAATGGGGGCAGCCCTTAAGGCACGCATTTTTAGACTAAAGTCTAAACATTGGAAAAATGCCCACCTTATTTTAAGAAAAAATTATATTAATCCTGAACGTGGAGAAATCGACAAGTTAGGTAAAGGGGTTGGTAACAACATGACATAAAAGGCTTTGTTGATGACTTAAGCGACCGACAACCCACAATGATAGGTCAACATGGAAATATAACGCGAGGGTTTGTTTGGTGAGAATAAGTTCAAATAGGGGTAGCAAAAACCCTAAACCCTAACATTAGACCCCCCAGCATGAGAGAAAACTTAGGCAGACCATAGAACCAGGCAAAATTTGGGACAAATTTAAAAGTTCTATTAGTGGCTCCGACTGAAGATGTATGCCCCCTATGGGCATAGAAAGAACTTAGATCTCTAGAGAGCGGACTAAACACTGCAACTGATGGGTGCCTTGAAAAATGCTCCACTGTGCTACATTAGAAATTAATTCATATCCCATTTAGTGGCCCCAGGCCCCCAAACAAAGAAAACCAGAATTTACCCGTCTAAACTGATGTTCTTTGTTGTTTGGAGTAAACCAAGTTTGTAAATAGTGCTCCTAAGTGTCCACATACCACTCAAGTCACCTCTATGCCCCTCAGCATCACATTGCCTTCCAATGTCACCATCCATCCTGTCAATCTGCGATATGCATTTAGACACTAACTGCAGTTCATAACCACTATGACATTTTCCTTTGAAAAATTGCTCATTGTCTTGAGTTGAAAGATAAAAGCTTTCACAATCCATTTGAAATTTGACATTCAAATCATTTTGCACCTCAAAGTGAAAACTCTCTTAAACAATTTGTTGTGTGTCATGCAGCTCATACTCAGAAATGTCCAAAATAAAAGATTTATATTTTGGGACATCTTCACATTGATGGTTACAACACAAGCCTAGTTGATGACATCTGTGTTCAAGTATATTAGAAAATTTCCTGATTTCATAGAAATGGGAATCATAGGTTACATCTTCGTCTAGGAAATTTGTGAATGCACTCATCTCAGACTCTACACAATACACTGCCTCATGTCATCATCCAACTCCATATGAAACACCTCAATAACAAGATCTAGCAATCCAACATCAACAAGGGAATAGAAAGACAACTATGTGTACTATCCACCTCATGTACAACACTAACTGATGTATGTGTTAATTTATAAGTGAAAATTTTAGCACAAGCTAAAAAAAATTCACTAGCAATAAAACTGACACTTCCCCTCTTGGTCACATGAAAGTTCACCTCAAGGGGTGACAAAAATTTCATCCTTACATGAGGGGTATCAAACAAGAAGCAATTGTGCTCTAATGCATACTCATCAGCATGAAATTCACTGTTATTCTCATCTTTAGGTTGCTTTATACATGGATCAAGAATTTCAAAAGTATCAACACAATCTGCAACCTTGTTGTCATGTGAATCAACAAACTCCTCAATGTCATAAATGGGTAATAATGTTGACTTGAGACCCATATATTTTCCACAATTCCCTGCTTGATTATTCCAAAATGAATTCCCCATATCTTCATCATACACAACATCATCCTCTTGATGTATCATAAACACTTTCATCTCTGCTTCATACAAACAATCTAGAACAACAATGGCATCAATACATTCATCAATATGTATATCACCTTTAGCATTGTTCTCAAGATCAACGTACTGAACACTCATCTCCTTTTCTACAAATTCCTCATCATTCACAAAATAAACACGATCCCTTGATAGAAAACTTGGAATACACTCTAGGTATTCATCACATGTAATTTGTTCCCTCACTTGTGGACAAGTGACATCATGAGCATCTATATTATTGCACTCTTCAAGTCAGAAATATGTTTCCATATCATCCTCAGAGAAGCAATCACCACTCCTAGGACCATAATCACTAGTTTGTAACAAAATATCAACAATACATTCATTGTAATTGCTAATCACAACATGACATGGAAAAGCATTTTGTGTCTCATTGACTTCTCCATCACCCTACTCCTCAACTGTTTACATTTTTATCTGATTCTCCTCACAAGGACAAGTGTTATCCTCATTTTAAAAATCCAAATTTTGTGCACACCCACACTTGGCTGATTTTCCAATCTCTATCCATTCAGGAACTTGGGCAAGGCTACAAGGCTTCAATTCTTTCAGCAAAGCACTCAACCCAGACTCATAGATCTCACAAAAAAGATCAATGCACACAGAGTCTTCAAGTCTGACCTCTTTGGGGATTTCTATCAAGGCATCCAAAAACCTCAAAAATAATTTGAAATGTGATTCCCCTCCTTGTCTTTTCATTTTATACAACTCTTGCATAAAAGAGTTTTGATCACCATTACTCAAGTCTTGCTGGTATTCAACTTGGAATTCTCTATGATCCTCACACTGTAATGATGGAGACATCACTATTGCCAAAGCATTGCTATCTTGACAATTATTTCCTCTAATTGACTCTTGAATTATATTGGCATGAGGTGTGTTAGGATAACCAACACTTGCAGCCAAATACCCTTTCATCATTGAATACCTTATGTTGTTCTCAATGTCCATAGCAATTTGATATGCCTGATATAGGGTTGTGGGATCTTTGTCCCTTAATAGATAACTCATTTTCTTGTCAAATGCACCAAGATACACAACCAAACATTCAGCCTCATTTGGTCTTATTTCTTCAAGAATTTCTCTTACGATCTTTGAAAACGTGAGATTAAAAGATGGGACTAACTCATCTTTTCCTATGTGGGTTCCCATAAACCTTTTCCTTACCATACTTGGGTTTACCCTTTCACCAAATTGCTCAATAAAAGCTATCACAAACTGACTCCATGAAGCTATAGAACATGACGGTAAATATGAGAACCAATCCTTGGCATCATCCCTCAAGGATTGAAAAAAAAGCTTCATGACAACATCCTCATGATTTACCTCATAATCCCCCATCACATCCATGAATGTTTGTAGATGTTTAGAGGTTAATTCTGAACTTTGCTCTGTGAATTTGGGAAAATACTTCCTAACATTTTTAGGGATCAAGTTTGGGAAACCTCTAATACCACTAAAAACCAATGGCATATACCTTTCAATAAAAAAATCCCTTTAAGGGCTTGGGACAACTTGTTTTCCCTGCATACTTTTACGTACCATTTCATAGGGAAACCCTCTTGTATACAAATTCAATCATTATCAACTTCATACATGGTTATCAATTACATCGTGTACTAATTCAACCATGATTCTAAAACATTGATTGAATACTTATGCCTTGAGACCTTCTTAGAGGCTTAATTCAAAATACACATACTTCTCAAATCATATTACATATTACACTTTAGAAGTACGAAAAAGAACTACTATTGTTGTTCCCTTTCTCAATGAAAATTCATCTAATAAGGAACCATTCATCATCTCAAGTTGTGATCATTTATCATAAAAAAAATAATGCTCCCTTTAGCTTTATGAGAATACCTAGAAAGTAAGCAGAACTTGTTAACCTTTTCTCCCTGCTTGCAAATTTTACAGATCTGGAACTTTTCCTTGCATATCAACTGGTTCTCTAGATAGAGTCGCCACCTCTTTAACAAACGACTGGATTTCAAATGAATATGAAATTCTCTCAAGAGTAGATCATGTTCTGGGTCTTCTTCCACAACAAATTCCCACTCAAATGCTTTGAGATTGTGCTGCTACCAACCCTTTCTAGGTTTGAAACCTTCAAACATCTAAACTTAAATCTTAGATTCTCCAAACACTTGACTCTGGGATACTACCATTTGCGCCTGGGATTCCATTTTTCTTTAAATTTCTTCAAAATTTCTCTCCAACAGAGTCGCCATTTTGTTGGTGACGTGGATGGGCAAACAAGCTAATTCAATTTTCAATCAATGGTTACAAATTGGAATGACTCTTTTGATAAGACCGTCTGCAACTAAAAATTTTGAGTTCATCCCCAACAGAGTTGCCATTTTGTTGGTTCTTTGTTTCCACTAGGCTTCATAATTTTCTAAAAGGTTTCCAACCTCTATGTTCAAGAATTCACAAAGTCAGTGGCCAACTGACAAGATTCAGTCAAAGGTTGAATCTCCTACACATTATGTTATGTGAAACCAAGGAGGGTGTTCCTATTTGTGTTCATATGATGTTTCATGCCTATTTCATGCCTCAAGAACACTTCAATACATAGATATATTCCTACCAGTGCTAATAGATACCATTTACTAGGGGCTTGGCAAACCACTAAGTAAAAAAAACTATCTAAAGCTAGGAAAACATATACAATGCGAGATTTGCATCTCAAAAGAGATAGGATTTGAATTTAAGATGTTCTGACTTTGAATCCACATGCTTGGGGTGACTACTTTGCATTCTTAAAGAACCCTTAATGAATTAACCAGTGCCTCATTAAATTGGGTATGAGTCACATGTGATCTAAGCCTGATACCAGTGAACTATCCTCATCATACCTTACACCATAAGAATTTTCAACATCCAAAACAATACTCCTTATTAAATCCTTAGCATATTATCACAAACCTACAATTTTGTTTCAAGCATTTGATTAACTCATTAAGTTAAAGCAAGAAAGTGAATTATACATCCAAATATACCATTGAAGATGAATGAAAAAACCCTTAATAATTTCATTCACAATCTGTCATAACACACACAAGAGAGCAATTGTCTTGAAAAAAAACTTAGATTTCTTTCGATATCAATAATTACATAAGATATATTACGCATATCCCATGTACACACCCTACCCAAAACGATTTACTAACTAAGCCTTCCCAAATTGTGCATTGTATGCATTCACTATACACCATCTAAACCTTAGGATCAACAATGAGCCTTGAAATCTCCTTTATAGACCAAGAGAGCAACAAGCATCGGGCTCAATGTTGATACATTTCAACCAAATTTCATTTCGACCAAATGAAATTTCAACATCATGTTGTAATTCCCCACCATCAGATACAATCATACAACAAACAGGGGAATCAAAATGGTTACAGCCCTTGTATCCGGTTGACTAAAACCAAATGCCACCACAACACTTTCGCCCCCATCTGCATCAGACCCAAAAAGACAACAACAACACCAGAGAAAAATTGCAAGACTCGGATGACCACACTACCATTAAGCATCGTAAACAATCACACGACCCCAATACAAGCGACTGCTCTGTGTCCTTGCTTTAGTAAGAAGCAAGAGCACCACCTTATCCCTATCATCATTAACACAAGAACTAGAAGCAATGCACGATGCCACCACAACAATAGGAGATGTCGCGAGAACCTCTTCATTCGCACCAACCAATTGAGTTAGAGCCATGAGGTAGCTACGATACTCTGAGTCAGTGTCGAAAATTTTACCATAAGAGCCACCAGAGAACTTAATGGGTGACTTGTATCACCCAGATTTTACCTTGGCCATAGCTTCTTTGCCATGTTCATCGAACCCCTTTGCTTCTGCATAGCCAACTACCTTAGCCCACACAACCTATCCTTTGAGCCAAGGACTGCTCATGATGAGGTTCGGGAGGGATCCAGTACCTTCATCAATGGCTCCAAGAGCACCACAAATACTGCTCTATTCATTTGGCGTCACCTCCTGCTAAGAATTCTTAGCACACATCCTTGCACTTCTATGCAATGGCAAACTAGAAACAACTGACTTACTCATCTTACTCACATTCTCAAAACTCTACAAAATCAGCAACCACTCAACAAATTAGCACAAACTTGAAAATGCAATGATGCCAATGAACAATTAGCAAGCATTTATCGAGCAATCTGGTACATAAACCATTAATGCCCCAATTGCAGTATGAGCAAGCGAGAGATTAGTGGTCGACATCAATTTCACCATTGTAGATCTCCAAGTTTATGAAATCTACGTACAACCCATCATGATTTCCAGGATAAAATCGCTCGCACGCATGGAAATCAGGATGATATCCACCGAAAGACCTGTGCCATTAATGTGTGTAATTTTCAGAGCTCAAACAACCATCACATGGCTGGATCAAAACTTTGAATTCGAACCGCTGATGTGATAAGGAGTTGGCACATCGAATGACTCGGATTGAGTCAAACATCATTTAAAATTCCACATCACCATTGGGAAAGACCAGCAGCCAATCACATACTTCATAGTCAGAAACACGCATGCCAACAGCGGGCCCCAACTAGCCACCTTGTACCATCGAGCAAGGCCAGGCGTCACCAACTCACACACCTTGTAGTACTTTCAAAAGCATTATTTCAATCATGCGAGGTTGGCGAGGGATGACCATAATTAATCCCCATCAACCCCCATTATTAAATAGCGGTCGTCAACTTGATAGCTCCTTTAGCAACACTGGCAGATCTAGACCGGCCCCACATCACCGTACATGATAGGTGGCATCATTTCGCACACCTCGCACAAATTTGGTGACGTTGTCAAGAAACCCTACGAGGTCAACGAGGAACAGTCGAGATTTGAACCCATCGATCTGACGGTCCACAAGTCTGCACATGAAACAAAGTTATTTATAACAATGGGACCGACTAGGAAAACAGGGGGTGACCCTTAAGGCACGAATTTTTAGACTAAAGTCTAAACATTGGAAAAATTCCCACCCTGTTTTAAGAAAAATTTATATTAATCCCGAACGTGGAGAAACCGATGGGTTAGGTAAAGGGGCCGATAACAACATGACATAAAAGGCTTTGTTGATGACTTAAGCGACCAACAACCCACAATGATAGGTCAACATGGAAATATAATGCGAGGGTTTGTTTGGTGAGAATAAGTTCAAATAGGGGTAGCAAAAACCCTAAACCCTAACATTAGACCCCCCAGCATGAGAGAAAACTTAGGCAAACCATAGAACCAAGCAAAATTTGGGACAAATTTAAAAGTTCTATCAGGTCGAACCACAAAAAAAGGGGAGTATTTGAGAGGAACATCCAGATCTAAGTCAAAAGGTAGAAATGGTAATGGAAAATGTTGGTATTGTAATAAATCTGGGCATCTCAAGAAAGATTGTTGGAAGAGGAAAGAAGAGAATGTTGACTCCAAGAAGGAAGCAAATATGGCTGAGACAAGTTCAGGTATGGTTGATGAAGTATTATCCGTTTGTAATTTCTTACAAGGTGATGAGGAATGGTTATTAGATTTTGGTGCTTCAAATCATATGTGTCCACATAGGAAATGGTTTTCTACTTACCAAGCTATTGATGGCGGTGTTGTTCTTGTGGGGAACAATGTTTCATGCAAGACTGTTGGGATTGCGAGAATTAAGATTAAAATTTTTTATGGTGTTGTAAAGACATTAACAGAGGTAAGACATGTACCAGAGCTTAAAAGGAATTTAATTTCTTTAGGATTTTTAGATTCTGGTGGTTATAAATTTTCTTGTCAAGGTGGAGTGTTGAAAGTGTCCAAAGGAATTTTGGTGGTCATGAAGGCTACAAAAGTTGGAAACCTTTACAGGCTAAATGGGAGTACTGAGATAAATGAAGCAGTAGTGGTATCTAAGGAAACAAATGATTCTAATCATTTATGGCATCAACGATTGGTTCATATGAGTGAGAAAGGGCTAAAGGTACTAGTAAACCGTAAGTTACTTCCAAATTTAAGGTATTTGAATTTGAATTTTTGCAAGCATGGTGTCTTTGGAAAGTAGTGTAGACAAAAGTTTAAATCAAGTAGTCATACAAGTAAGGGTGTTGTAGACTATATTCATTCAGATTTTTGGGGACCATCCCCTATAGTTTCTTTTGGAGGAGCCTCATATTTTGTGACATTTATAGATGATCACTCTAGAAAGGTGTGGGTCTATATTCTTAAAAGTAAAGCTAATGTGTTTGGTGTATTCAAGTAGTTTAGAGCTTTGGTTGAAAAGAGTACTGGTAGATCAATCAAGTGTTTAAGAATAGATAATGGAGGTGAGTTCAATTCATTGGAGTTTGAAAATAATTGTAAGGAATTTGGGATCAAAAGGCATAAAACCATAGTTTAAACTCCTCAGCAAAACGTTGTTGTTGAACGCATGAACATGACTCTTCTAGAGAGAGCAAGGAGCATGCTCAGTACTGCCAAGTTGGAGCAATATTTGTGTGAAGAAGTAGTTAATACAACATGATATCTGATAAATTGATCACCATTGGTTGCAATAGATTGTAAGATTCCTGAAGAGGTATGGACAGGTTATTCATGTGATTATTCAAATCTGATTTTTTTTGGTTGTGATGCATATGCTCTTATTTCAAAGAATCGGCGTTCTAAATTAGACCCCAAATCTAAGAAATAATTTTTTGTTGGTTATGGTGATGGAATTAAGGGATATAGATTGTGGGATCCTACTACCCACAAAATCATCATTAGCAGAGATGTAGTGTTTGATGAATCTTCTCTAATAAAATCATACGTTGTAGAAGTTGATTTGGAGCAGGAACAAGTACCTCAATATCAATAAGTATAGTTGGAAACTCAACCATCCACAAAAATTAAGGAGAAAGAAGAAGCTTCTAGAAATGAAGATGTGGTTGTGAATGTAGGAAACATACAAGAAAATGTGGAAATACCACAACCATCTCTAAGGAGATCTACACGAGTCAAAAATCCTCCTAAAAGGTATGATGATTTTGTTTAATCTGTTGCTTTGATTTCTAATGATGGGGAACCAAGTTGTTATCAGGAAGCAATGGATGGCATTGAAAGTGCTAAATGGAAAATAGTAATGAAAGAAGAAATCAATGCCTTGGAGAAGAATAAAACTTGGGACTTGGTAGAACTTCCAAAGGGTAGGAAAGTTGTTGGTTGCAAATGGGTCTACAAACTGCAGAAGGGTGTTGATGATAAAATTGAAAGGTACAAGGCAAGACTGGTAGCAAAAGGATATTCTCAAAAGGAAGGTATTGAATTTCATGAAAAAATTTCACCAATTGTTAAGCTTTATTTTATTCAGGTTGTGTTAGCATTAGTTGCATTACTTGATCTTGAGTTGGAGTAGCTAGATGTTAAAACATAAATTTTACATGGAGAATTGGATGAGGAGATATATATGGAACAACTAGAATTTTTTTTTCAAGATCGCAAAAATTTTTTTTTTGCAAACTCAAGAAGTCATTGTATGGCCTGAAGTAGTCACCCAGACAATGTTACAAGAAGTTTGATTCCTTCATGGTGAGCCAAAAATTCACAAGAAGTGAGTATGACCATTGTGTTTACTTTAAAATTTTGGAAAATGGTTTGTTCATTATCTTGGTGTTATATGTTGATGATATACTTGTAGCAAGCAAAAGCATGGTTGGAATTAATAAGTTGAAGGCCCAGTTGTCTAGGACATTTGATATGAAGGATCTAGGAGCAACAAAACAAATTTTGGATATTGAAATACACAGAGACAGGAAACATGGTAAGCTTTGGTTATCACAACAGAAATATGTGGAGAAAATCCTCATAAGATTCAGTATGCAAAATGTGAAACCAATGAATATCCCTTTAGCTTCCCATTTTAAGTTTTCTTCAAGTTTATGTCCTAGTAATAAAGAAGAAAAGGATTATATGTGTCGTGTACCATATGCAAATGCAGTAGGAAGTTTAATGTATGTGATGGTATGTACAAGACTAGATATTTCACATGCAATTGGTGTTGTCAGTAGATACATGGAAAATATAGGTAAAGAGCATTGGGCAGCAGTGATATGGGTGCTTCAGTATCTTAGAGGCACAAGTGATTGTTGTATCACCTATAATGGTTGTAGTGATTAAGTATGTGGTAGTGTTGATTCAGATTTTGCAGGTAATTTGGACAAAAGGCAGAGTATATGGCTGTATCACATGCATGTAAAGAGGCAATTTTGTTGAAGGGTCTTTTGGGTGAGTTTGGAAAAGTGCAGGACAAAGTGATTATATTTTGTGATAGTCAAAGTGCTATCCATTTGGCTAAAAATCTAGCTTATCATAGAAGGACCAAGCATATTGAAATTAAGTACCATTTTGTAAGACAAGTTATCGATGGAGGTGGAGTAACCCTTGAAAAGGTTCATACACCTAAAAATTGTGCAGATATGTTTACTCAACCAGTACTGGTAGAGAAGCTGAAGTGGAGAGTGGCTTATCTTGGTTTGCAAAAGGGGTGATGCATGGGCTTGGGAAAGTATTAGGTAAATTGTTGTCAAGGTCGAGATGGTTGGATTGTGACAAGAAGGAAAACAAGAAAAACAAGATTGTGAAAACAATAAAACAATCTTTCTCTTATTTTAGAAAAAAATAGTTTCTTACATTCGAAAGGAATTTTTCAATTTCTTTGAAGGAATAAATCAAATTTTATTCTATGTTGAGAGATTTTTGTTATCTTGAAGGGGTTGTATATCTTTGTTCTCTTGAAGGCATAATCATTGTGAATTGTAAGAGCAATATTGTTGCAGTTGTGAATATTGCAGATGTAATTGTTTTTCCTCTGAGCAATAAGATTACCAATACTTGCCCCGTGGATGTTTCTTTTGCATATTGTCAAGGTTTTACCATGTAAATCTGTGTATTTTCATTTGTTCTATTTTTCTTCATTTTTTCTTATTACTTCTTTGCATCTAATTTGTGTTGTAAATTTAATGATTTTGGGTTAATGCTTTTGCATCCATAACATTCTCCTAGTCTCCAATGACTCAAGGGGTGTTGTCAAATCTTTTTGCACACTTGAATGGATCAAAATAGATTCAATTGAGAGGAGGAGAGATGGGCAAGTCATTTATAGCCCAATACATTCAAGATGAGAGGACAGGAAGCGAGCAAAATTTAAAGGGTGTCCCCCAGGATACCGAGGAATGAGGTAGGCAGTGATGTATTGGAATTTGGAAGAGAAATCTTGTTGCCCAAGTAATGCACTGCCATAGTAATTAGCGGTGCCTTTCAATCCAAAATAATATCTTATTTGATCTTGTTGACTTATCATTTACACTTGATCATCTTGATTTTAGAGGCATGTTTTTTCAAAAGATATTGTACTATTATTTTTAGATTAATTAAAATTTAAATAAGATTTTTATTAAAATTGTTTATTTGTATAGTTGAGTTAAGATGTTTGCACTTAAAGTTTTTGAATATAAGAATTGGTATTTTTTTAATTATTTTTGTTTCAATTTAAATTGTATGAAATTTTTTGTTTGTAATTTTAAAAAATAAGTGCATATTTATATTAATTTTTAAAGTTATTAAATTAGTAATTATATCGATAAGTTCAATAAATATGTTGATAATTTTTCTAGTAAAATATTGTTAGAGAGAATATTTTTCTAATCAAAGCTTTAATTATAATGAAAACAATAGAAAATATAGTGGTGTATTAAATGTATTGTTTATAGGATAGAAATTATAAATAAATTTTTTATTAAGAGGTAGAAAAATAATTAGAATTAAAAATCATGTATCATAGTTAAAATTGCATTTCACCTAAAATTTATTAGAACTAATTTATATCATGTCTAAAATTTTGAATTTAGTGTCATAGTGAATCTCAACATGAATTTACCTTAGACAATGTGTTGTAGATGAAATGCACTGCTTTATAGAATTTGAAAGTTTCCATCATGAAAGGGCAAGTGACTTAGTGGTGAAAATTTTCACTAGCCATAAGAAGGTTCTAAGTTTGAATGCTAGTGCATCCAATATTCTCATTAATGTACCTATAATTATTTGTAGAAACAAATACAATCCTTAACACAACATAGTAGAAAAACAAATGAAATTTATGTAAAAATTCTTAATTTGAGCTCCTTTAGTAAATGTCAATTCATTTAATATTTAGGAAATAAATGGTCATCATTAATTACCACTTTTTGGTGGAGATGAAATGTGAAATTGCTACTATCTATTGATCATTAATGAGAGTGATATTTTAGTTGATATTAGAGAGATGAAACACCTTGTGTACAAAACCTTTCTACATAGTCTACAACGTTTGTATCATGATTAATATGGTAACATGAAATGGATAAATAAATAAATGTCCAGAATATATATATTTTAATCTTGATGTCATAAATTGACAAAAAAAATTAAAATAATGTCATTCAATATATTAAAATAATATTAAATTTGAAGATTCAAAATAATTTATAGAGTAATTATGGAGCAAAGGATTGGTGCGTTGGTAAGTCCGGGCTTAATCGACACACTCTAAGCATACAATGCTTAGGTGGTCGGGCCCACAACTTCTTTAAACTAGGCATTTCCCATGGCCTTTTTCATTTCCATTCACATTTTCTTTTGTTGTTTCTTTTCCGTTTACATCCACTTGTTTGTGTCCACTTCTTCGTTTCTATTTTGTTTGCGTCCACAATTTAGAGACATTTTAGTTTTCATTTCCAACATCATACTCTATTGTGGAGAGCTGTAAAACCTGTAGGGTTGGCAACTATCTGGATAATTTAATTGACGATTGAGCAAATGAGCATGCATAGTAATGTCTGGATCAAATCTTTTCATTTCTATCTCCTGCCTGGAAGAGTTTATTTATTTGATCTTTTAATCCCCCATAAGGTATGTGAAGAAACACAATGGAGAAGTCAACTATAAAATCCTAGTTTAATACATTGTGTCCCTCATACAATATAGGTAACACTGATTAACACATTAAAGGAAAATATTTATTACATATAAGAAGAAACTTACACGTGTTTTGCCTTTATGAATTCAATGTCTAGAGCTTTCTTTTTATACTATAGGAATCAGGTAGCATGACCCCCTATAAACTACAGTGTGTTTGGTAGACTTTTTAATGTGACCGACAACTTTGGCACGACACGCCCTCCACTACCACGGGAGTGGGGGAGACTAGACCTCATGACCAACCATGGCACGTACACTGCAAACATCCAATTCTAACCGAAGAATCAGATGCTAGTAGCAGCTCAAGCATTGACCATGTGTTGCACAGACATATCCCTAAAGAATGATAGGTTCTCTCATGTTTGTACCCAAACCTTCCTATACAACTTGATGCACTAGACATGCTTGGTCGACATGACATTGACATGCACCATGAATGACAACATACCAACCTCACCCCACAGCAAATGCCTTGTGTGACTTCTTTCATAGACTCCAATCGACCAACCTTCCAAGTGCACCGTCATCTCAACGAACGCACCCTTACTACTTTCTCTTCTCAACAATAAAAAGTGTTCAATATAATTTGGTCTGATCTAACCACTCTTCCATTACAACCACTGCTAAAGCCCATTGTTCAAGGAACTACAGGAACTAGAAAATTACACCTCTAAAAAAAAAAAGGTCTTCCCTCAATAGCTAAACTCTGATTCACGAGTCACCATTACTACTTCTTGCACCTACAGGTGTTGTTGCATCCAACATTCAAGCATTAACAATTCATTTTTCCCTTCGAATTCCAATAAAAGAAATGCCCCCCCTACAAGGGCAAACACTTGCAGCCTTCCAAGAAAGCATGCACTTTATTAGGTACATTTTAATAGACGAGATGAGCTTCGTGGGTCCAAATTTGCTAGAACGTATTGACATGTGACTATGGGAAGCATTCCCCACCCACAACCAACTTCCCTTTGGAGGCCGCTCAATTATTCTCTTTGGTGACTTGGGCTAGCTATCACCGATTAGAGATATCCCCATGTATTCTTCTACTTAATATGGTGGCACACTATGGTGCAACTTCACAACAATGGTAACTTTGACCAGATTATTTCGACAAGTTGGTGATACTCCTTCCCAAATTGCTTTTCATGCACTTTTCTCAAATCTACATAATGCAAATCCTACAGAAGAAGACTGGCAAGTTCTAATGTCACGCTCAAGTTCATCGCTCAACGCTATAGAAAACTCTATTTTCTTATCTGCCATACACCTTTTTGCAACAAATAAAATGGTGTTACTACACACCAAACATATGTTGTTGTCTTTGGCAACGCATGTTGCCCTTTCCACTACAAAACAACTTAGGGGGCCAACATACACAAATCCAAATGAAGAGCAACTACAAGCTCATATTTTATTGTCTATTGGCCAAGAGGTCATGTTATGTTCTAATATTTAGGTTGAAATAGGGCTCATCAATGGTGCACTTGGTCAAGTAAAAGAAATTGTATACAATGAAGGTGAAAAACCACCTCAGCTACCCTTGTTTGTTGTTGTTCAATTCAAATATTACATTGGACCGCCTTGGGACCATAACAATCCAAACAATGTCCCCATAACCCCGCTAAGTTGTGCGCTTTGCCATCAAATTCCACTTAAAATGGCATGGGCATTAAAAATACATGTCACAAGTATTAACACTTCCAAGGGCCACAGTCGACATTGGCAACATTGACCGACAAGGCCTAACATTCACTGTTATTTCATGAGTACCTGATCTACAAAGTCTTTGGATACAAGCATCCTTCACATTCCAATGATATGCACACATGCAACAAAGCCCATATGTTGCATGCCAAAAAAATGAAGAGAATCGATTGACAGCAATGTCAAATTCAAACTCCTTAGACACTTGAAGTCCACTTCACCTACTACAGGTATGCCACTTTCTCATTTACTTCACTACCACTATTTATATAGTTTAGTTGTTGAAAATTATATATCTCCTTTTCCTTTACTACAAGCTCCTCTCATTGCTCATTTACACTATATTCTCATTAACTAAGACCTACAAACTACTCTAACAAAGGTAACTACTTTTTTTTTTTTGGAATTTCAACTTCAACATTTTATTTTCTATTAGTTTCTTTTCAAATACTAACTAGATCTTTTGTTTATTACAGATACGTTGGAGCTCAATGTGACAATTCAACATTTTCACTATACCTTTGTATTAACTCCATCCATTCTTGTAATGCGAATTAAACAATCCATAAAAAACACATGAATTTCATTATTGTATATATTTCCTTTTTCTACATTTTTATATAGCATAAATTTAAGTTCCATTTATTTATTTTTATGTGTTGTTCTAATATGTTACATACATACAATATGGCTTATAATCGTTTGCATATACTTATTTCATTTTAAAAATAAATAGTGTGAACTATTCCCTATTTCAACCAATATGACTACACAAAATCAAATATAGCCATACAATTTTTCGGTGTACCCCATTGCACACCAAAAGTCCAATAGCTAGTTTTGTATTCAAAGAAGTGTCAACTTATTCAATTCTACTAATCATGCTTCTATTTCCACATACACACATCCTTATCTCCTTATCTCTGCTTCCCTTATATTCATAAAGTGAAATGTTTGTAATTCTATATACGCAGATTGTTTATAACAAATAATTTCATCCTTGTCAAATAAAGTGATTCCTATTATGTTCAAGTTGTTTACACAAAAGATAAGAATTACACAAAAAGGTTACTTATTTGTATCAGTCTTCAAACCTTCTTATCTCTTTATGAGGTTTACCATTTTCTCATATATAAAATTGGCCAAACTTACCTCTTGACCAAGGGTCAGCTCTTCCTATCCGTAATTCTCTTCTATAATGTTTGGTGTGGTTAAGAGCTTTACAAAAACAAATCCAAATATTTTTAAATCTATAATCTAGATCTAGAGCCTTGTCCTCAAATCCTTGATTATAGAAATTGTAGACCTAGAAGAGCCTATATTCTCTATACCTTTTAGATCAATAATTTTCATTATAAACTTTATCGGTCCCAAATCAAGGATTAGAAAAAGAACCATTCAACCATCTATTCAAGAAAAACCTCTTACGTAGGGAATATCTCCCCTTCATTCTATAAGTATGGGCACGTTTGTTCTTATAAGAATCATAGACTTGTGGGAATGAAGTAATTGTGACAACGAAAAATATATCGATCCCTTATATTTTTGTGCTTGTTTGGGCCCTCCTTGTTAAATTAGACTTAATGTTGCCTTGATTTAGTGTTGTAATGTGTTTAACACATTCACATTAGGTCATGGGCCCTTGTAAACTAAATGAACCTAATTGTGTCTTATTTAAGGTGTCGTAAAGTTTTGTACCATACTTTCACTCTAATTTAGGGTTTTCATAATTAATCGGGCTTCTTTATGCCTTATTTGGCCTTATTTTGCATCCACAAGCCTCATTTAAAGCATATTTCTGAGGATAATCTCAACATAAACCAACATCCAATCACAATTTTGGTGTTTTTGGATTGTATGGCCTAGATTAGTGATTTGGGACTCATATGCCACCTTGGGCGTATCGGTCCCACCTAAGTTTTGGGGCCCCGATTTGGATTTCACATGAATCTAAGCTTTTCTTAAAACATGTGTCCCATAGCCTAGCCTAATGGGACTCATACGCCACTTCCACCATATGAGTATCGTGTCACTTAAAATTAAATTAAATTCAAATTCTTGGTGGGATTTTATTCTCCTAGATCTGATGTCGGCTTGTAGTGTAATTTTTGAAAATTTGGCATAAACAAGCCTAAATACAAGGTTATTTCACTCATTTTTCTCCTAACAAGCAATCAAGTGACCTAGCAAGTTTACAAGTCATCTAGCACCTTGAGCATTCAAGCATTCTAGCAATTCAAGTGTTTACAAGAGAATTCAAGATCCTTCAAGAGTGTTTATCAAGCATTTTGGAGCACCATTCAAATATCAAGAATCATGTCAAAGTCATCATGCATCATGTTTATTTTTGAGCTATCAATTGTGATGTAGGGTTTCATGATTCAAGCAAGCACTCAATTCAAGATGTATCACATTCAAGCAAGAATCAAGATCCACATCCATTGGAGTCATCTAATACATGTTTGCGGCATTTTGTTTCTAGGGTTTGGTGAGTTCCAACATATCATTTTGTTCATTCATCATTCCTCCTTTCCATTTGATTTGATTTCAAGGTTTGATTACCAAAATGAGGTTTGACTAAGGTAAACCCCTATCTAGTAATAAAACAACAATTTTCCCTCTTTTTAATGTGTGATTTGCAGATTTAGGTTGAAGACGCATTAAGGAGAAAGATTGGGAAGAAGTTGTCAAAATTGAAAAGTTTTCCAAGTTGTCACCTTGTTTTGAAGATCATTAAAAAAACCTACATAGCAGAATTCAACAATTCAGATTTAGAAATTAGGTGGAGAAGATAGAGTAGAGATTGAAGAGAAGATTCAGATCTTGATCCTCTGAAAAAGCCAAGCTGGACTGGTACACCACTTTTAGCGTATGAGTTCCAGTACAGTTGATTTTCCATTTTTTAGGTGTTTCAAACTTGTCTCTACTATATTCTTATTCCTGCCTAGAAACCCTAATCTAGGACTAAATTTCCCAGACTAGCGTATGAGTCCTAGTGTGCATTAATTTTAACATTTTTAGCATTTCAGGTCTTCATTCAGGTTGCTATAGGTTTCTAGTTGCACATCTCTGATCTTCCAATTTTCTATTCTATTTTGCATTCATTTCTAGGTCATTTATATTAGTCTTGCATATCATTAGGTTTCATACTTAGGTCTCGCATGTCATTTGTCTTTCCAAGCCCTAGCTTAGTGGTGAACCCCTCTTTAATCATTAAACATAACCTAGGAAAACCTTCAATAGATCTCTATCCTTCATTCCATCCTTAGATTGAGATCTCTAAGGTTTCCTTGAGTGAAACAAGTGGGTGAAGTAGGAATCCTATCTCCTTGAAGATAAGAACCCCAATTTCCAATTTTTTTACTTTCATTTCGGTAGCAACAAAAAGGGGAAAAGGAGATAAAAGTGCAATTATATATCAATATCTAGAGGGTAATCTCATGCACTCCTAGCATGAGTGAAAATTATATCTCAACTAATTTTAAAAATAAATAGCATACTATGCCACATTACTTGATAAATGATAGTATAAAGAGAGAAAAGGAGATATGAATTTCTATAGAGGCTAAAAAAGTTATTGATCCTAGAAAACATGAATCATAATGAATATGCATTATATAATTTATAAATCTTTATAATTAGGAAATATTATGTAGTTAAAAGGGATCTAAAGTTTAAATCACACTTTCTCCTATATGACAATGTGAAGGAAGAAAATTTTCTCAAAACCCACTTGACTACTATCCTCAATGGAGGAGCCTAAATAGTCAATCAACATTTTGGTTCTTTCTTTTAGTTGTGTGTGGATTTGATTAATTGATAATAATTATTTTGATTTGATGATGTAATGATGTTGGAAGCTTTTTGGTTTTGTCATTTATGTCAACCCCTAGAATTGTAATTTTTGGAAGCTTGGAGTTGTCAGTGTTGTCAACACAATGTTGGTGTTGTCATTACTATCAACTTTCAGTATAGTTGTGGAGATTGTTGGAGCCTACTTGTGTTGATGAGATTATTGGTATTATGGATGTGTTGTGGTTAATAAGAAGTTTTTTATATGTTGTAGATGTGTGGAAGAGGTGTTAGTAGTGTTGTAGTTACAATTGGATCACTTGGTTTCCAAGTGCTTTTAATAAAATTTGAATAAAAGAGATTATAGCGTGATAGAGTGATGTTTTGTATTCTTCTCCACATTTCTTCAGTCTTGAAGTTATGCTTGTGTGGTTTGGATATGATTATTAGAGGATTTCAGAGGTTCTATATCTAGATTTTTAGGTTTTTTATCAATCTACAGTGAAATTTGTGTTTTGATAGTTTGTCTTTATGTGTAGAAGGTTATCTAGGAGAAACGATATTGCTCTACATTTCTCCACATCGAGGTTTCTTGTCTTGTAGATTTGGGGATGTGCTATATAGTGTATGTATCTACTTTCACTTGAAGTTTCAGGTGTCGAGATGTTCTAGGAAGTTGGTTAGTGAGTTGGATTTATGTGCTAGTGTGTCTAGTTGCACAAAATGGTGATGATCTCAATTTCAGGTGGTTGTGATAGAGTTGCAAAATATTTTGATGATGTTAGAATATTCTATGTTGTATAGATATTATAGAGTGTTGTTATGTGGTCCACAAAGTTTTCTTTAGACCTAGTTAGGCATGAACTTAGTTGTTAAGGGTGTTAATACAAGTTTGGATGACCTAACATATTAGTGCTAATTACGAAAGTGGTGTGTTGCTTGTCGAAGTGTGGCGAAGCATGTTGATGTATTTTTGGGTCCTATTTAACCCTTGGTGTGGTCATCCTTCACTTCTTTCTTAATCACAAATTTTGTCACCTAAGTTGTACCTCTATGGTTTTGCACCTAAAGGGGAAGGGACAAAGATTCACAATTCATTCAAGAACAAACCCTTGAGACTTCAATGAAAAGGAGATTGAAATTTTTCAAAGGGAGAGTTCTTAGGGATGAAGAAGGGATATAAAGGGGTTCACCACCAAGTGTAAACTTGGAAAACATAGAACATTTGAAGATGCAATGTGATATGCAGAAAGATAGATTAAATGCAATATAGAACAAGATAAAAGGGGTAAATAGAAAGTGCACCTGGAAAATGGTAGAGGCTGAAGTGAAGACTACAAATGTCCCTAGAATTCGATAAAATCTTATTTTTAAGCCTGGTGGACACTTGTGCCAAATGGGGCGACTTAGTCTAGTTTTGGGAAAATTTTGGAAAATTGCATCGAAGCCTATTTCAACCAAATGGGTATCTAATTCCATAGAAATCTCTGAAAAAATTGCACAGTGGGACTAAGCCAGCACAATTGGGGGAAGTGTGCACTTTTACTTTTCTGAAGATTCGAAAATGGAATCTATAGCTCTCAGTCTGCAGTTTTGCTCCTGGTAATTTTTTGGATCTAAAACTGTAGAACTCGGCCTGTAGGTGTTCTCTAAGCTTCTTTTAGGGTTTAGTCAACCTTGAAGGGCTTTTACATGTTGAAAATATTTCACACCTTTCTCTTTGACAAATCTACAAACAAGACCATGAAGATTGATCTTGAATTGATGGAACAATGGATGAAGATTCAACCCTTAAATGCTTCTTGATGACTTAGAATGTTGAAACCCTAGCTTGTTTGAGAAGAATGAAAGATGAGTGATTGAGAATATTGAGTGAATGAATAGAATATAATAGAATGGGGGTCAAAATGAGGGGAAAACCCTTTATTTATACATGATTTTCCCTAATTTCTCGAAAATACCACATCATAGGCCGACCTTAGGGTTTAGAAAACAAAGACCTTCCAGAATTTTGAATTAATTTTGATTTTTATGCCAAATGGGACTAAGTCACCCAAGGTGGTGACTTGGTCCCACCAAGGCAATTTTTCTTATTGTCAAAAATTAAAGTGTATTAAATGATGCTTAATAGGATTGTTCTCCAAAACACACTTAAGTAGGGCCTATAAGTGCATAATGGGGCCATTTTAACATAAGAAAGGGTTAAATTATTGATGAAAATCCTAGGAAAGTGTGAGAGTTTGTTAAAACTCCTTACAAAACTTTGAAATAAGGCTTGGTAAGTGATAAAAAGAGGTTGTTTAAGTGAATGTTGATAAAAGGGTCTAGAAAAGTGTGAAAGTGGGTTACAACACTTCATAACACCTTTGCAAGACACCATAGAATTCTTATTGATTTACCAGGGTCCAAGACCTAATGTGAATGTGTTTGCCACATTAAAATATTAAATCTAGGCAAAACTAGGCCAAAAACCACAAGAAAGGCCCAAAATGAGCAAACATTTCAAGGATTCATTTTTTTGTGACACATTTAGCTCCTACTTTAGTGAGAGGATGAACTTGCTTCAAACTCACACTAAAGTAGCCATTCAAGAGAAGGGTCCAATTGTACCAACGCAAAAGACAAAGGATGAAAAAGATCAAAGGAGGTTGCACAAGCCCCCAGGATCCAAGATCCTAAGTCAAACCAACATAAGCGCAAGAGGACACACACAAAGGTGAATGATTTGCAACCAATCAAGATACATGATCATGCAATGGAAAGAACTAGAAGGGAGAGAAGAATGAAATTAAAAAGGTGGATCAAGCTTCGAGTGTCTGTCCAGTTCGTTGTGGATCAGATCTAGGCTGTTTGTCCAAAAAATGCATACTCACTCTAAGGCAACAAAACTCTTGATTGTTTGTTAGGTGAGAAGTCCAAGAAGGTGAGAAACATACACTCCTGACTGGTATGTACTCACACACACACATAGGTGGCTATGGGGAAATTCATGCCATTGGTTGGGCTTCCCGCTCAAACCATACCAAAGTTACACCTCCTAATAACTTTAATAAGATGCCACACAAGAAAATGACTTTTGTAAGTGATTTTTGAAATGTAAAAATGGTGTAGGAAATATTCAAAGGGATTTTTCTTAGTTCGTGTAAGGTCTCATCTTAAGGAACATCATGTTTAATGTCTCCAAGAGAGGAAAAGTGCAAATGGTCTCATCTTGTTTGTAAGAGAGGACAAGTGCAATGTCTCAACCTGAGTAGCATTGTACCTAATGTTTCCAAGAGAGGGGATCGTAAGAAAAAGAAAATCGCATAATGAAATGTGAGTTTCAATGTATGCCTCCACTTTAAAGCTGTTGTGAACACCATTACTATGAGAAATTGCTTTAAAGTAGAAGAAGAATACATGAGAGATTATTCAGAAAGCCCTATGCCAAGTCATATGTTTCTGATAAGCTTTGTCATGAAAAGGGTAGTATGTCACATGCGAGTCAACTTAAGACATGTTGTCCACATCCCAAGCTTATTCTTATATGTTCATGAAAGGTTAATGACTAGCCAAAAGAGACAATGACTAGTGACATATGAGGACAAGGCTACCTAACCCCTTGTAGGACACGAGTGAGTCAAAAGGATTGATGGAATGCATGGTATCTAGTAAAAATTAGTATCGATTAGAGGAATTAGGTGCCCCCACATAAGGGAGAGCACCAAGCTCCTTAAGATGTTGGATTTTACTACTCAAGGCCTTACATTCATCAATAGAATGACCATGGACTCTATGATAGGTGCAAAAGGAATTCTTGTAATAGAATTTCTTTTGAGTTTTTGGCGAAAGGGATATCAAGTGATCTTAGACGAGTCTCAACAAGATACCCTCTTGATCAAAGGTATAAGGTGTTCCTTTATTGTGTAACAAAGGTCTCTTTTGCTTAGTAGAATATTTCATATCTACACAAGACTCTGTGGATTGTGAGATTTTGTACACCCCTTTAGAGGAGTGTGTAAAACTTAAATCATTAGTGTTTTGAGAGATGAAATTGACATTAGGCGAAGATTTGTTTTTTTTTTTCAAGTGTTGCAAAGGACCACTTTTGAGACCACTAGTGTTCAACAAGTCAGAATGCACTAGTGTTAAGGTTGGTTTAGAAGGATGTTTTGGGATAGTGTTGATGTGAGGTGAAGGCTTGGTGATTTCTATCAAAGGAAAATAACCAAGACCATGAGTCGTTGTTTGCATATTAGGATCAATGGGGTTGCAGATACCTTGTTCGTTAGCACCACATCCTTTTCCACTATAGCCAAGTTGTTTTATAAGCTCATAAAATTTTCCATAAAGGTTTTTCATTGCTTTTGGATTGGGTGGTTGTTCATTGTTTGCTTCATTGTCTAAAGCAACTGAGGTGGATACTTGTGAAGGATCTGGCGAGTCTTTGTGTTGACAAGACTACGGTTCCCTTTTTAGAGTCTTTGTTTATGATCTTTTATTCTCCCATTAATGTAGGTGTGAATTCTAAGGAACCCCAATCATCATCTAAGGGAGTTTGTTGTACGGGTTCCACTTGTGTGGTTGGTGTTAAGGTGTTGAAATGATGCTCTTTGTTTGTCTCAAGTTGTAAGACACTAAACGGCTCAGGATCAGCGTCAAGTTTGTGCACTTGATTGTTGTAGATGTATTTCATTTTACGGTGAAGAGTGGAAGGCACCCTATTCATTGCATGAATCCATGGTTTGCCTAAGAGAAGATTAAATGAAAGTTCATGAGGCATAACATGGATCAATGTTTCCAATGTGGCCTTTCCAGTGGTAAGAGGTGAAGTAATCACACCTATCAATTTCTTTGTGGTGTTGTCAAATCCATTAATAGATAAAGAATCAGGTTGAATGGTTGATTGATCAATGCCAAGCCTATCCAAAAGGCTCACACTACACACATTAAGGGTAGAGTCAGTATCGACAAGAGTTCTCTTGATCCCTTTTCTTTTGTATTGAGATATTATTATGAAAGCTTCATTTTGTTGTTGCACCTCCAAATGAGGGAGCTCACTTTGGTGAAAAACAATATCATTATTTATTCCTTGAAATAGGGTTGTTATGTTATTCAATTGCACTTTAGAAGGGATGGGAACTTGTTGTAAGGTTGTTTGAAGCATAGTGTGATATCTAGGTGAATTCTAAATTAAATCCCATAGGGATATCTTAGTAGGAGTATTTCTTAGTTGTTCAACAAGATCATACTCCCTAATGAGTAAATTTAATTGAGGATCCCGAGGCAAGATGGGATTGGGCAAAGGTAAGGGTTTCGAGGTTGATTTTTATGGTCGCAGATTGTTCCTGGTGTAATGTGTGTGCAAAACATTGTTGTTAGGCAGATAAAGGATAAGTTTGGGTTTGTGTCAAGTTGAAGGTTTGTGTGATGGTGGGTAGACGATGAGTACATCCCTTAGTGAGTGAGATTCTAATGGTGTCTCTTCATCTTCTTCTAAGGATACAATATTATTATTATCAGTGTTACCCTTATTGTGTAGCACGATATCCTCCCTAGGAGGAAGGGTTTTAGGAGAACTACAAACCAACTACTCTTGACAATCAAAGGTTGGTTCTTCTAAAATGAATTCATCACAAATAGGGGGATGATCAATGGTTGAGTTTTCTTGCTCAATAAGGGTTTCCTTAGGAGAGAGGGGACATCTAAGAGTCTTATCACTCTCACAAGCCAAATTGGAATGGAAATTAGGTAAGGTGATGTTTAGGAATGTGTCTATGATTTCATTTTCTTGTTCTATAATATCTTCCCTAAGGGGATGGGGAGAAGGACAAGCAAGATCACCATTATTCTCAAATATTGTATCTTCTTTCGCCAAGATACCTTCATATTTAAAAGAAGAGGTATCATGAGAAGAATAAATATGATTATCATGGTTATCTATGTTTGTATGATCTTCTATCACATCATCCACACAAATAGGAGAAATAGGAGAGGGTGTAAGTTTAAGGTAAGTATTATCATTTTGACTCTCTTGTGCTAAGAGACTCTCATAACTAAGGAATGCATTGAATGAATGACTATCATGTTTATTTACTAACTTTTTCTTTGTAATTTCAGAAAAGATTGAAACCGACATTTTTTAACAATACAATGTTAAGACCTAGAATGAAATGTAATTTTTAGATTTCACACAAGGAAATTTACTGATTACACTATGCAATGATGCAAAATTGAATTGAAGCAATGCGTGAAATGAGCTAATTTAGGCTAGATCCAATGAAATGCATGTTACAAAAACTCAATCGACTAATACAGATGAGTAATGGCAGCAAACAAAAGCTTTAAAATAGGGTTTTCAGCTCTGTAAAAGGTTGTTTCAAGGGCATAAAGGGACTAAGTCACCCAAGGTGGCGAATTAGTCCTACTGGGGATTTTTTTTATAATTTTCAGATTTTTTGATGGATTTTGATGGTTTCTGTGTTGTAAGATGCATACCTAAGATGAAAATGCAAAATTTTAGAAATTTTATAATGATTTGGGATGCAAAAATGTAACCTATATGCACTTTCATTAATGCAAACTTTGAAACCCTAGAGTGCAAATTAACTAATGCAAACTCCTAATGCAAAGTCAATGTAATGCAAACCTAGGATGATAAAGAGCTTCAAATCAAACAAGAAGGTGTTTGAAAGGCGGGTTCACCAAAATGAACCATAAAATTTGTCACCTTTGTTGTACCTCTAGGGTTTTGTGCCTAAAGGGGCAGGGACAAAGATTCACAATTCATTCAAGAACAAACCCTCGAGACTTTAATGCAAAGAAGATTGAAATCTGTCAAAGGGAGAGTTCTTGGGGGTGAAGAAGGGATAGAAATGGGTTCACCACCAAGTGTAAAGGAAAACATAGAATGTTTGAAGATGCAATGTGATATGTAGAAAGATAGATTAAATGCAATATAGAACAAGATAAAAGGGGTAAATAGAAAGAGTGCACCTGGAAAATGACAGAGGTTGGAGTGAAGACTACAAATGTCCCTGGAATTCTATAAAATCTAATTTTTAAGCTTGGTGGGACACTTGTGCCAAACTGGGCGACTTAGTCCAATTTCGAGAAAATTTTGGAAAACTACATCGGAGCCTGTTTCAACCAAATGGGTATTTGAATCCACAAAAATCTTTGAAAAAATTGCATAGTGGGACTAAGTCACCACAATTGGGGGATGTGCCCACTTTGACTTTTTTGAGGATTCAAAAAGGGAATATGTAGCTCTTGGTCTGCACTTATGCTCTTGGTAATTTTTCGGATCTAAAACTGTTGAACTCGACCTGTAGGTGTTCTTCGAGCTTCTTTTAGGTTTTAGTCAACCTTAAAGGGCTTTGAAAATTTTCAGACAACACTTCACACCTTTCTCTTTGACAAATCTGCAAACAAGACCATGAAGATTGATCTTGAATTACTGCAACAATGGATGAAGATTCAACCTTTGAATGCTTCTTAATGACTTAGAATGTTGAAACCCTAGCTTGCTTGAGAAGAATGAAAGATGAGTGATTGAGAAGATTGAGAAGATTGAGTGAATGAATAGAGTAAAATAGAATGGGGGTCAAAATGAGGGGGAAACCCTTTATTTATACATGATTTACCCTAGTTTCCCAAAAATACCACATCATAGGCCGACCTTAGGGTTTAAAGAACAAAGACCCACCAAAATTTTGAATTAATTTTTATTTTTATGCCAAATGGGACTAAGTCACCCATGGTGGCGACTTGGTCCCACCAGGGCAATTTTGCTTATTGTCGGGAATTAAAGTGTATTAATGATGCTTAATGGGATTGTTCTCCAAAACACACTTAAATAGGGTCTGTAAGTGCATAATGGGGCCATTTTAACATAAGAATGTTAGAAACCAAGATCAAACATGCAAACCTAAACACCTTCCATAGAAGAGAAAAACAATAAAAAAGCAGAGCTTTGCATGAAATGTGCAAATTGATAATATTCAGAATTAAGAAATTACAATAAGAGAATTTCTTTATAAAAGCAATGTATGCAACCCTAATGTTGACCTAAAAATAGCTCAACTAAATAAAGCCTACTTATTAATTAAGTAAACTAATTATTACCTAAGCAAAACCTAAGTAAAGTTATGCAAGTGTAATTAAATATTAATTACACTAACACCCCCCATAAGTGCAACTTAGGGAGACTAAATAAGCATGCACCTAAAACTAAGATGAATGCAAGAAAGCATGAATGGGTCTCAACAACAAGGCCTGATCAGGTACCCATGTACAAATGCAATGATGAGGTAGAGAAGGAAAACCCAGTGGGACAACCCCCCCCCTACAATGAGATGACTGTTGCAAAGAAGCACTGGAACAACACTGTGGAGTAACACTGGAACCGCAATCCGGAAAGCAAGGAAGGAAAATTCTATCTACAAGAAACCATATCAGAATCATAATAATACAACAACAGACTCGATGCCATGGAACACTCGAACACTCCAAACTGGAACAACCCTAGAATCCATAAAGCAACAGTAGATAATATGATGATGACAGAATCTAGAAATCATGAATCTCGATGACGATGCCAAACTAAGACTAAAAATATTCCATGGGAACAAGTACCATAAAGACTCTGGAACATTAACCACAAATTTAGTGGCCCTCAAACTGAGATGGATCTGAAATGAATCTGATATGTGTCAAGCTAAGACAAAATATGGCCAAAAGAAACTAAGAAACCAGATTACAACCCATGTGAGTTGTAATCAAAACACAATGAAGATCAAAGTGCATGCACACTCTAATCAGATTATTATGCAAGAAACCCCCCTAATGGAACTTTACATCAGTTCATTTATTACAATACCCATTGATTGCAAAAGGAGAGAATACCTAAACATGCATAAATATAAAATAGAAATATACCTTAGATCTGTATAGAGTACTGAACCAGCTTTCCAATGCCGCAAGAATGGCGAAAAAAGGATCATTGAGTCAAAAGAGATGCCCTCTGGAGTGAAAACAATAACATATGAGTTCAAGGGACTACAAAATAAAATTGGAGCATAATCAAGAAAAATAGCCTACACCAACAGAACAGGCTTGGAACCAGCTTTCCAATGATATCTTGTTTGTGAAAAAAGGACATTGTACGCAAAAGTTACGCCCGATTTTGTCAAAGGTGCTCCAAAATGGCCAATATGGCCTGCAGGCAGCCTAGGGGGCTTTAAAAAAAAAGCCCCTGGTCCTGTGCGTGACCAGGGGCTGGTGGACTGGGGTGGAGCCCCTGGTCATTTGTATGACCATGCATGTAGAGTTTAAGCTGGCGGGGGCCAAGCACATAGCGCTAGTTCCTCATAGGACCATGGCGTGGTTGAAGCGGCCCACGGGGGCTGGAACACAGGCCAACAGAGGAGGTTGGGGGAGCCACCGGCAGTGGCAGCGGACTGGTGGCCGCCCGGTGGCGGACTGGCAGCACCCTCTATTTCTTCTAGCTGCGCAAAATTTGAAGCATGTTTTTCAAATTTTTTTATTTCTATTTTTAAATTCACGCCTTGTGAAGCGTGCCAGGGAGGCCGTACGACTTTCCTGGCAAATTGTTTTGCCTTCCAGACCAACTTTGCCAAAAACGATGAAATGAAGGGCGATCTTAGGGTTTTGGGGTGCTGTGAACGCGATGGCGGTATTTGTTTTGATCCAAGATGCTCTGAAAAATAGGCTACCTCCAGAGCTTGCAAAAAATCACCGAGCTTGAAACCCTCACAGATTTCTTCAACGATGACCAAAATCAAAAAAATAAAAGTCATTCCTAACTTTTTCTAGTGCTCTGAATCCAATGGAAATGCCCGATTTAATCCAAGACACTGCATAGATAGGCTCAAGGCATGAAATCCTCGAAGAACCCCAAACGAACTTTGCAATGATTTTCTCTAGAATTTGAGAAGGGGCTGCATGTCAAGGCTCTGATACCATGTTAGAAACCCTAGATCAGACATGCAAACCTAAACACCTTCCACAGAAGAGAAAACATCAAAAAAATAGAGCTTTGCATGAAATGTGCAAATTGATAATATTCAGAATTAAGAAATTACAATAAGAGAATTGCTTTATAAAAGCAATGTATGCAACCCTAATGTTGACCTAAAAATAGCTCAACTAAATAAAGATTACTTATTAATTAAGTAAACTAATTATTACCTAAGCAAAACCTAAGTAAAGTTATGCAATTGTAATTAAATATTAATTACACTAACAAAGAAAGGGCCAAATTATTGATGAACAGCTTAGGAAAGTGTGAGAGTTTATTACAACTCCTTACAACACTTTGAAATAAGGCTTGGTAAGTGATAGAAAGAGGTTTTTTAAGTGAATGGTGATAGAAGGGTCCTAGAAAAGTGTGAAAGTGGGTTACAACACCTTTGCAAGACACCATAGAATTCTTATTGATTTAGTAGGGTCCAAGACCTAATGTGAATGTGTTGGCCACATTACAACATCAAATCTAGGCAAAACTAGGCCAAAAACCGTAAGAAAGGCCCAAAATGAGCGAAAATGTCAAGGATACATTTTGTGACGCACTTTCCACTATGGAAGTGTTTTTTGTCAACCTATTTGTAATTGCACATTTGAGGTGCATAGCCCACCTTGGAGAGTATTTTCAAGGTTGAGGATAGTATAAATGCAAGGCAGGGTGTTGGATAATTATGTGTCCAGTGTGAGGTGTAAAATGTGATCAAGATTTGTGTATACATCTAAAAATGGTCACGGTTAATCAAACCTGTTAATTAATTAAATATGAATTATTTAATTAATATTCTAAAGTCATCTACATATAGATAAATTTAATTATTTATTTATATCGTTCATTTTTCTAATTCTTCTAGTTTAATTAAATAAATAAGTTTATTTAATTATTGCTATTTTCCTCTTAATTAAATTAAATAAATTTCATAATTTATTTATTTTAATTATCATTTTATTCCTAAATTTTGAATCTTTAAATTTGAATTATGGAATATTCTTCTAATTCATACAACACCTCACATAATTAAATATTGTAAATATTTAATTACATACCTTTTTCACCTCTCACATAATTAAATATTAATTATTTGATTATAGAAGTTTCCAAAATACATGTCACATATAGTTAAATAAATTTATTTATTTAATTAGGATTTATCCTCAATTTTCAACTAACTTTTCAATTAATGAAAAGACAAAGAGCATGTTTGTCTCCATTTTCTAATGAAGATAGTTTCGTGGGTTGAAAACATTCTCCATCTTTCTCTCAACCTTCCATTTTTCTCTCAACTTCCAGAAGCTCACATCGTTCATCTTGACAGGTTTGAAACTCAACCGTTGATCTTCGCCAACTAGATTCTTGTCTTTCGAAAATCTATAAATACAACCATTTGGTAAGTAGATTTCATCCTCGATTTCATGCGTAGTTACTATAGTTGCATTTGAATCAACAAATCAACATTTTAGCAATTTCATATCATAGCATTTTAGTTCTTCAAATTCATAGTTTAAGTCATTAGCAATGGACATGCATTTTACATCAATCTTGTTCTCCTATGTTGCCATTCTAACAAGCTACTGCTTAAACCAACTGAGAGCCAGTATCTTGAATCGAATCCTTGGAGATAAAGAACAATGAGATGAATTTGAAGGAGATGCTGTTATTTAGAGTTTGCATTTGTCTTTTCTAAATTAGTTTCTTTCAATCAAATGTTTCATTGGTGTGTTAGTTTAGTTTCTAATTAATCCACATATTCTAACAACACATTTTTGGCGCCCACCATGGGGCCTTGCCCCATTTTTAATCGTTTTATCATAGGTTTTTCTAACAGGTGATGAACTAGAGCTTCAGTTTAGTGCATACGAGTCGCGGATTAGCGCATTTGCAATCTGTTTTAGTGCATTGGTGGCCTATTTTAGCGCATTGTTGTTTGTTTATTTAGCACATTGGTGACCTATTTTAGTGCATACAGAGGTTGTAAAAATTAAATTCCGATTCCAACGCCATCCGCGGACAAGATTTTTTCAATTCGGTTTTTAAAGTAAAATGAAGCAATCCTAGGATAGACATTTAAAATCTGGAATTTATCAATCCTAGGATAGTCACCAAACTTTATTTTATGTTGGTTAAAATGAATCCAATGTTTGTTGTGAAGCAAAATCTTCACTTAGCATAGAAAATTGTCATTTGGATTTAAAATTGAACCATTTGTTTGTTGTGATTGTTGGGTAATAGGTATATGCTCTCCCCTTTATTGGGCGATCAGAACACCAGACTTACCTTTTTCATTTTATGCAATTCATGTTTTATTACAACCTTTAGAAGGCCTGTCGTAGTGGGAAAAAGTACTCACCCTACGGGAACGACCTAAGTGGGAACAACCAAAGCCAGGTTTTCCAACCCACTCTAATCAAAAGTGAATTTTGGGAAACCCATGTTCAACGGAAGTGAGCAAGATAAGCATCCCAAAAATATTTGTTCTAAAGATTTGGAGGTCTCCTGAGGGAGTTTATCTATTGCCACGTCGAACGGAAACCTTTACTACGAACCATAGTTTAGAAAGCCAACAGTGTCAATATCCAAACATCATTTCAATCATACTACAAGGGGAGGGAAGAATCTGCCCCCAAGACACTCACCATATAATCGCCACAGATTTTTTGCTCAAGGGATTGATAAATCTAACCTTGAGTATGCATCTAGAAAAGACAAAAATGCGGGCGCCCTCTAGGGGGTGACACGACTGTGTGAGTCGACGCGATTTTAAGCTGTGGGTTGTGATTCCTATGATGACCTATTTGAAAACTAAGAGTGAGTCTGTCTGAAATGCTTATTTTGTTCAATACCTGTGAAAATCTCAAGAACATACACTCTTTGTTTAGATTTTAGGATTTACAAAACAACTGTCTGCTACTGTATGCCATGTTTTTCACATTTAAATCAGATTAAGATCATCCAAAAATATCAAACTATCAAAACATGTCTATCAGAAAAATAATTGGATAGTTGAGCGCATCCCTGGTCTATTTTGGCACATCAGTGCTCTGTTTCAGCGCATCTATGCTCTATTTCGGTGCATTCATGCTCTGTTTCGGCACATTCATGCTCTGTTTCGGCACATTCATGCTCTATTTTAGCGCATTTGTTCTCTGTTTCGGTGCATTCATGCTCTGTTTCGGTGCATTTGTGCTTTGTTTTAGCGCATACCTGCAACAGTCTAGTGCATAGGTTGGATCTTTTAGCGCATCTGCTGAAAAATTTAGTGCATCTGTGTTTCGAGCTTGAGTAATTTTCTAACACTCAAAAATTAGTCATCTCAGTCTAGTCTTTTTCTATGCTAAGGGTTTGGAAGTTTGCAACTTTTGCCAAGAAGTCCCTAGAGAGGAAGATTAGAAAGCCAAATAAATCTCTTAGTTATAAGAAGTTATTGAAAAAGAGGAATCTTTTATACCAAATTCGAAAGGTCTTGCTTGAACACAGAACCTTTATTCATCGATATCACGACTTTGTTAGAGGTTTCACTGATGATTATGCTATAGAACCATTATACTCATGAGCTTTCTTTCAAAGAAGAGCCCTTTCTCAAAGGCATAATCACAGTCAGCATATTCGTTCCTCTTACATACCCCAACCTACAATTGTATACTCTACTCGTCCAAATCAATTTCTGCAATAGAGAACTCAAGAACATTAGGCATTTATCACAAATCCTTTATTTTACAAAGCTACTATCAAACCTCACAAAGTGCAAAATCATCTTTATTTTTTAATCTTTGGTTTAATTCCCACAAACAGGATTATCATCCTTTCAATTAGGGAATCACGAGCTAAAAATTAGAAATCTCATAAGTCATAGAATCTTCATTCTATCCCGACTTTCATATCCATCAAAATTGCACTATTTCATTCTTTTGATCAAAGTTAGTAGAAATTTGGCAAAAGCTTATGCCCGTTGTCACAAGATCTCGAAAGCACATAGAAAGAGACGAAAGGGAAAGTACATTAAGCAAAATGGGTGATAATAGTGATAGGGAAGATAATCCCTTTCATAATTCAAATACTAAAGAGATAACAGAAGAGAAGCTCCAAGAAGCAGAGCAGGATCCCCAATTCCATACTCTTATGGAAATAATTTTGGAACGAAACAAGGAAAGATATTTCCTTTCATTAGCTAATCAAGGAGCTAAGTTACCTGCCGATTTTGACACAGAAGGGATTAAAGAGAATCCTGAAACTCCTCCTAATGATTTTAGTGCCCTTACTCAACAGATAAAAGAATTACAAGGGAAAATAAAGGAAATCCAAGGGGGTACAACAAAGAAGTATGTTTTGGATGATATATGTCCATATCCATTTGACAGGAGTCTTCAAATGATTCCTTTTCCAAAACATTGCAAAATCCTTAAATTTGATAGGTATAATGGGAAAACAGACCCCATTGAACATGTGAGGGATTTCCAAAATATGAGCTTAGAATTTGCTCATGAAGATACCTACTTAATGTGATTGTTTCCACAAAGTCTCGGTGGACAATCCACGGAGTGGTTTTCAAAGATCACTCCCCCCATCAGAACATTTGAGGAGTTAATAAATAAATTTATATCGCAATACTCCTACAACATCCAACACCAGATAACCATGCTTGATCTGTGTAAAGTGAAACAAAAGGTAGGGGAATCCTTCACCACATTTTTACAAAGGTGGAGAAGGGTGTTTTCTAGATACTCCCGTCCTATTCCTGAAACAGAGAAGATGGAGATCTTTATCGATAGTCTGAATCAAGAGATGAGTTACAGGCTAAACCTTCACTGTCCTCAATCATTTGAAATATTGATTGAAAACACGATCACTATTGAAGGTGCCTTGGTCAAGCGTGGAGTTCTGAAACTCAATAAAGAAGGTCCAAATTCGTACAACAACAACAACATTAGTAACAACAATGACAAGTCACGATTTTCGACTCAGAATAAAAATGTTGTGAATGATGGGGTAGTAGATGCTAACAACGTGAATGTGAATCCTACCGTTCTTAATGTAACAGGTGTCCAACGTAGCAATAATGCTGTAAATTCTAGTACCCAAGGCAATATTTCCAATCAAGGGAATGTGACCAATAATCGTAGAAATAATTTTGGAAATAATCAAAATTCAAATGCACCCAGATCTTCATATTTTTCAAATCGAAAAAGTTTTACTCCCTTGGGCCAGTCTTTAGAGTCCATTCTTAAATAATTGTTGAATCAAAATGCTATTACATTGCCACCACAAAGAGATTATGAGCCTCGAGTTAAACCACCATCGTGGAATGACTCACACTTTTGTGAATATCGTAGGTGTAAAGGTCATAAGACAAATAATTGCCAAGGGTTAAAGAATATTGTTCAAGATTTGATTGATAACTATACCATCATGGTTGAGGGACATAATTCCAACGATGACCATTAGGTGTTCAAGGATCCTCTCCCCAATTATCAAAAAGGGGAATCTTCGGGTGACAAAGGCAAGAATGTTAATCATGTCTACCACACCACTATAAATCATATTTACACTGACGATCAGCAAATCAATGCTATCAGAATCAAAGGTAAGCAAGAATATCGAGAAGTCAACGCTATGAAAAGGGGACAAGCCAAAATCATTGTAAAAGGAAGCTCATCTAAAGCAACAATTCCCCCTCCAAGTCAATACAATTTGGTTGATCAATTACGAAAAACATCGGCCCAAATTTCTATCTTGGAGCTCTTAAAATTATCGCCCGCACATAAGGACATTCTAGAAAAAGCACTTGTTCACACAATTGTGTCTCCTGATCTGGATATCAATAAATTTCAAACCATGGTGGGACACTTTTCCTCATCCACATGTTTATCCTTTACTGAGAAGGATGACTCATCCATGACCCATCCACATAATTCATCCCTCTACCTAGAGGTTATGGTTCACAAAGCCTGAATTAGATGTGTCCTAATAGATGGGGGGTCGGATTAAACATTTGTACTTTGAAATTGGTCCTTGCTTTGGGATATTCAGAAGAATCTATAGATCCACGAAGGAAAATTATAATCAAGGCATATGATGATGAGGAAAGGGCTTCCAAAGGCCTCATCATGTTACTAATCAGAGTGGGACCTATTGTGAAGAATACCTTTTGTCAGGTTCTAGATCGGGATCTATCCTATAACATACTCTTGGGTCGTCCATGGATCCATGACATGCAAGTTGTTCCATCTACTTATCATCAATGCTTAAATTTTCCATATGATGGACATGAAGTAACAATACCAATTGATCACATTAGCAGTCAAACTTGCTCTAACCTAGGAGCAACTCAGGACACATTCGTCCGACATAATAGAGAGGCTTTGGCCATTTCTACCTCCAAATATAATGAGCAAGCACGAGAAATGATAAGTAATTTTGGCAGCAAGCTAAAATTGAAAAATAATGGGGTGGGAGAATATTCTTTATGTCTCTCTAATCTACCCATATCTCCAAGATCCCATGGTCAACCATCAACATGCATACAACAGGCTACGACAACTTTAGCCTCAGCTTCAGTTCCCATCACCAGGTTTAATGGAGTATTTATCAAAGAAAATGAAATGGAAGATAGAGCTATCCTTGATTGGCTCTATAAAGATGAAGTAGAATCAATACAACATGTCAAGTTACCTAGAGAGCAATATGGAAAAGGTTATGCAATAATGCAACAAATGAGTTATGAGGGAAATGGCCCTATAGGCAAAAGAAAGGATGGAATTGTTGAACCTATCCAACTGAAAACAATGCACCCAAAGGATAAAACCGGGTTAGGATATGGTGAAGATACCAAGGAAGAAGTAGCACAAAGACCATCCAATGAGCAGTTAGCTGAAACAATTATGAGAATTCAAGACAACAATTTTGACATTGACTCCAATAAATATGAATGGGACACCATCTTTGATGATAAATTTTGGAGGGATAAAAAGGTGGATGTCATACACAAATTCACACCCACATTCCTACAAGGGAAAAGCTCAAGGCCTCCGCTTGATTACATTCTACTAAGCGATCATGACTCAAGTGAGAACGATTCGATTCAAAGTGAGACAAATCATCCACAGGAGGATACCATCCTAGATCTTTCCCATAACGAAGCTAATAATAACATCATGACTCTAACGACCAGCGACCTTACTCATCCTAATGATCCATTTCCTTTGGTCCATCCTGAACTTATTGATTGGGAACAAATTGCACCAATTGATATCCCAGCTTTTCCAAATGACGAAACCATCATGAAATTCCTTTGTCCATCCTAACCGGAAACATGTTCCATCGGGGAATCACAAGACCGAAGTTTTTGACAGGAAAGTGCGAAGTTTCTCAGCTATGAAATAAATAACATAAAAGAAAGATCTAATGGTAAAAACCTAACAAAAGCAGTATTAGATCATCAAAAGAGAAAAATAAAAAGCGTATCTAACAGTGAAAACCTGTCAAAGGCAATAGAAGATGGGAAACTTGACACTCTTCCCGAGCACTATCGGGAAAGGTCTTCTATTCTAATAGAACCAACAAAGGCACTCAATATAGGTACTATGGAACAACCCAAAATCTTGCAATTGGTCGCATCTCTAACATAAGAGGAAATTCCGGGATTCACATAATTTCTCAAGAACAATCAAATCAGTTTTGCATGGTCCTACGCAAATATGCCTAGATTAGATCCAGATCTCATCATGCATCATCTATCTATCATGTCGGGGGAAAAACCTATGAAGTAGAAACTCAGAAAAATGCATCCATATGTTGCATTATTGGTTAAAGAGGAGTTAAAGAAGCTTTTAGATGTCAGATTCATTCGGTCTATTGACTATGCAGAATGGATCTCCAATATTGTACATGTTTCAAAGCCAGATGGGAGAATTAGAATTTGTACAGATTTCAGGGATTTGAACAAGGCCTGCCCAAAGGACGATTTTCCTTTGCCAAACATAGATATGATTGTTGATTTAACTGCTGGACATGCGATGTACTCATTAATGGATGGATTTTCTGGATACAACCAGATAAAGATTGCACCTGAAGATCAGGATAAAACAACGTTCACATGTCCTTGGGGTACCTATTGCTAGAACGTAATGCCATTTGGATTGAAAAATGCAGGAGCTACCTATCAACGTGTAATGACTATGATTTTTCATGATATGATGCACACATTCATGGAGGATTATGTAGATGATCTCCTCGCCAAATCTAACACTAGGGAAGGACACATAGCTATCTAATCTAATTTTTTTAAAAGAATGGAGCAATTCAAAGTGAGACTTAATCCAAAGAAATGTGTCTTTGGAGTGAAATCTGGAAAGCTGCTGGGATATATTGTGTCAGAAAAGGGAATTGAGGTGGATCTGGCTAAGGTACAAGAAATCCTTGAAATGCCACTACCAAGAAACATTAGTCAACTACGCTCTTTACAGGGACGTTTACAATCCATCCAAAGATTCATTGCCCAATTGGCAGATAAAAGTCTACCATTTACTCATCTCTTACACAAGAATGTTCCATTTAAATGGGAAGACAAATGTGAAACATCATTTGATCATATAAAGCATCATCTAATGAATTCACTAGTGTTGATTCCACCAGTGCAAGGTGCACCACTCATATTGTATATTTCTGCCACAAAAGTGTCCCTAGGAGCATTATTGGCACAGGAAGATAACCCAGGAAAGGAGCGAGCAATCTATTACATCAGTCAAACTTTGACAAGTCATGAGATAAATTACACCTTCATTAAAAAAGCTTGCTTAGCAGTAGTGTTCACTTCTCAGAAGTTACGACACTATATGCTAGCTCATACAATAAAGCTAGTGGCTAAGATTGATCCACTCAAATATCTTCTAAGTAAGGCAACCTTAACTGGCAGGTTGGCTAAATGGGTCATGATCCTGAGTGAGTTTGACATTCATTATGTGGATCGCAAAGCTATAAAGGGACATGTAATTGCAGATCAGTTAGCAGAAGTACCAGTGCCAACAGAACACCCCATACACATTGATTTTCCTGATGCTGATGTATTCACAGTAGCTATTAAGCAGTGATGGGTGCTCTACTTTGATGGTTCCTACACTCAACATGGTTCGGGGGCAGGGATTATTTTTATTACACCTCAAGGACATACAATTCCAAAATCTTATCGGCTAATGTTCCCTTGCACAAACAATATAGCTGAGTATGAGGCACTATTAATTGGCATGAGAATTGCAGTAGACTAGAAAATCACAGAACTTCAACTTTTTGGTGATTCACAACTTGTTATAAATCAAATCAATGATGAATATCATACTAAGGATGACAAGTTGATACCTTACAAAAGGATGGTGGACGATTTCAAGAAATACTTTGTTGATATCAAGTTCATACATATTCCACGTACCGATAATAAAGTTGCAAATGCTATGGCTATAATTGTATCTCTACTCCAGTTGTCAGAGAATCAAGCATGGTGCGATTTCCTGGTGGAACAATTGTTTTCTCCCGCCTATGACAATCTAGAAACTCAAATCATTTGCCACTTAACCAGTTCCAATTCTCCCTTGTATGGCCAAATCTACACTTATCTAAAGAATGCAATTTTACCTTTAGACTTGTCTAGAAATCAGAAAAGGAATTTCATCCGTCAATCCTCTTGTTACACCTTAATTGTTGACCTGTTATACTGGCGTGGTCTGGATGGTACCCTCCTTAGATGTCTCGAACGCGATGAATCAAAAAAGGCCATACAAGAGGTACATGGTGGCATTTGTGGGACACACTCAAGTGGACTAACCTTAGCAAAGAAACTTGTTAGATTGGGTTACTACTGGCTGACCATGGAGAAGGAATCATTCATCTTTGTGAAGAAATGTGGAAAATGTCAAATTCATGGGAATCTCATTCATGCTCCTGCTTAGGAATTACAACCTTTCACCACAACATGGCCTTTCGCTCAGTGGGGATTGGATCTGGTTGGTAAGATACACCCATCATCTTCAAATGGACACAAGTTCATTATCACAACCACAGAGTATTTTACTAAGTGGATTGAAGTTGTTCCCCTAACAACTGTTACTGGTAAACAAATTTCTTCATTCATTTTAAACTATATCATCTGTCGATATGGTATTCCCAACTCCATTATCACAGACAATGGAAGACCCTTTAAAAATCAGGATGTTGATGAACTATGTGAAATATTCTGCATCCAACACAGGTTCTCTACACCTTATTATCCATAAGGGAATGGTCAAGCTGAAGCTTCAAACAAATTTTTTTTGAAGATTTTGAAAAAAACAGTGAATGAGGCGGGTCGTGATTAGCATGTCCAATTGAATCCAGCACTATGGGCATACATAACAATTATTCGTACACCAACAAGTGCTATTCCCTATGCTTTGGTCTACGAAGCAGAAGCTATTCTACCACTAGAAGTTGAGATTCCCTCACTTTGAGTATCACTAAAGGGGCTAATCAATGATGAAGACTACATAGTATCAAGGTTGCAAGAGTTAGAACTGCTTGACGAATGACGTCAAACTACCATTAATCATTTAAAGGGATATCAACAAATTATGTCCCACAACTACAATCACAGAGTCAAACCACAAAATTTTCAAGTGGGTGACTTGGTTCTCAAGGAAAACCCTCGTAATCAGAAGGATCGGGAAAAGAAAGGAAATTTTGAACCTAATTGGTTGGGATTGTTCGTTATCATTGTAGCATATGGATCGGGGGCATATCAGTTGTCAACATCAGAAGGGGACCTGTTTGAAGATCCGACCAACAACATTCACCTGAAGAAGTTTTATGCCTGAAAAATATAAAAAACAATATAAAAAGTCCTGAAAAATATAAAAAACAACATAAAAAGTCCTGAAAAAATATCAAAAACAATATAAAAAGAGCAAAAAAATACAAAAAATCAAAAAGAGCAAAAAAATCAAAAAGAGAAAAAATCGTTGCCTTGATGAAAACCTGGCAAACAAGCGTCTTGGTAACAATAAAAAAATAAATCATAAAATCAGGAAAAAGTGCAATAAAAACAAATGGTGAAAATCGGGCAAATAGGCATTATTTGTGATTTTATTTGGCTCTCTCATCTATTAGGATACATTATGCATATCCATCTTTCATCGGCATCACATACATGCCTAGCCATCACATTTGCATCATGCATCACAACATCTCTTTGAAATGACAAGGATCTCATCATGGCTTGATGATTAAGGTTATCCTTAGCAGTAGTTGTGTCCTGTAGAAGTCAGAGTGCAAGGTCATTAGGGGGCAATTCGCTTCTTGGAGCTTTTTGGCAGGAAAACAACAACATGTGTCAAGAATCGGAATATCATAAACAACAAACTTGTCCAATTAAACTGAGTCTAAATGACTGTTTGACAGAAACCTGAAACAAACTGGATGACCTTAATCTGAATAAAATGAATGACAAACTTAAAGCATAAGTTGAATTGTTGTTTTGACATTTGATGATATCATATCTTTGGAATGATTCAATGATGCACTGAACTAGAATCACAAGGAAGGAGTATGATTTTTCTTTGCTTGTTGTCTGTAAGCTAATCAAAAGTATTGTGCAAATTTGTCATGGGACATGGTCTACAACGTATCATTGATGACATTTCGAAATTTGCATAGGAAAATGATTAACTTTTTTCTGTTTATGCAAATAATACTCAGGTCATCTTGGTCCAATTATAACTTGATGCTTGTATTAACTTTCTATATCAAACATCATGAAATCAATACTCAGGTCATCATTGGTGCTAACATACCCTTTGATGCTTGTACTAACTTTCAACATATCAAAAGGCTCAATGATGAAAAACATGCGCAACATTGGTTCATGGAATGAAAAACAAGAGAAATGGTTCATTACTACATTCTAGGACTGCATGATTCATTTATATTTGCATTTTGGAGGCTATCTAAGTAGATTTTTGAAGATTGGAAAAATTTTCATATATCTTTTCAGACAACAATTGAGTACACTTGGACATTTATTGCATCTCATTGCATTATCGTTCATTACATGTCATTTCACCAAGACTATTCATTTAGGTTATCATTGCATTTGCATATTTGCATTTTCACATCATTTTCATTATTATCATTATTATTATCATTATCATTATCCATCTTCAAATATCATATCATTTTCATCTCATGTGCATAATCATTCATTAAGTACATATCATTAATTGATCATTCATCTCATATTATATCATTTGCATTATCATTCGTTTCACATCATTTTGCATAAATAGTGCATTGATAAGAGATATATTCATTTCAATCATTTCACATCATCATTTTAGGTTATCATTTTTCATCATATCATTATGTATTATTACATTACATCATCATTATCATCATTATTATCATTATTCATTTTAGTTCATATATATACCATTTTCATATCATGTGCATGGCATTCATTAGTACATTTCATTAAATATTTATCTCATAAATATTCATTTTGCTTCATTTTCATCTCATCACATTACATCTCGTTTCATCATAACTTTTCATTTAGGTCATCATTATCATTCCATTTCCTATCCATCTATATCACTTTTCATTTTCATCATTATTAGGTCTCATTCATATTGATCATTATTCATTTAGTTTACATCATATCATTTTCATATCATATGCATATCATTTTTAGGACATATCATCTCATTAAAATCATTCATCACTACATCTTACAATCTTGCATTCATTACATACATTATAAAGGAAAATCATTTAGATTGCATCATATATCATTATGTTAGAAATCACTTCATTATAACGCATATTACATCATATCATCATTGCATCATCATACATTACATAAAATAAAAGCATCATCATTTGCAAATTCATATCACATTGCATCATCATCATTAAAATCATAGGCATCATAGCATATAGAAATAAAATGCATACATGAATCCATAACACATGCATATCAAATCACCACTGCATATCATAAATCTCATCAAAACAAATGTCCATGTGTACAAGGATATCAAATGTTTCAACAAGATATATAAAATACAATGACTAGAGGTATCAATAATCATCACTGAGGGGTGTCTGGATGAGGGTCATGATTGTTGCTGCCTCTGGAGGTGGTCGGTCTCTATGGATCTCTACTGCCTGACGCCCTAATCTCTCGTCTAATAGGTTGTACCACACTCCTAGTGGCACTCTTGGTGTGACTGCGTGAGTGGGTCTATGACCGAGTGCCTGACTGCATGTACGCTATCCTCTGCTCGGGTGGCACTGCCTCAAAATATCTCATCCGATAGTACTCTGCCTACCGAGCAGTCTCCAGTCCCTCTACTACAACCTCTCCAATGGAGGTTCTCTCAACTGACCTGAGGAGTCTCTCTGCTACTCCCTCTACCTGAATGCATCACTCTCTAAAGCTATCCCGCTCTGCTGTGAGTTGAGCTATCTATGGGTCAGGAGGTGGTGGTTGTGTTGCTTGTACCTGTAACTAACTGATGGTAACCTGAGCCTGTGCTAACTGACTTTGAAGAGTCTGAACCTCTGCCTGCAAGGTATCCATCTATCCCTATGAAGGAGCCTTGATAGTGATCCGTGGGGCCGAAGTACTCGACTGATCCACCACTCTGGCTATGCGAGGTCTCCTCCTGAATCGAACGTCGAAAAAGAATCTTTGTCCACCCCCACCACCTCTGTCATCCCTGTCATCACCACTGTCCTCTGAGCTATTTGACTCCTCCTCCTCATCATCATCATCCTCCTCATCATCCTCCTCATCTATCTCCATAGCCACCCCACCTATATCCTCGGCCTGTGGCTGTCCTACCTATGCCTGACCTTGTGGCTGTCCTGCCTCTTCCTGTGCCTGTGGCTGTCGTCATGCTCATCGTATAACTGGCCCACCTAACAGTGGGGCAGGCTCATCTGGACTAGTAAACCTCGGAAATGGATGTTAACAGAGGTAAGCGACAGACTCATCTGTCATATGTGCATCTGTAACCTTAGGATGAATAGACCAAAAATTTGGCTACAAATCCAAATACTCAGCCCTGGCTACCTCAAAAGTGATAAACGGACCCCACTCTGGCACATCCTCTTGACGCCTAGCATAGTGTGCCACACCCTGCAGCATCATCTATACCCGACCATACTGTCGAAGTACCCGCATAACAAGAAACTGCTCGATGATGAAGGGAGTCCGACCAATCATAAACCTAGCTATCCCGCAGTAGGGAACCTCAATGTCATCCTCATCCCAGGCCTCATAGTCAAGATACAGTCTCCAAATGACAGTATCCATATCATCTAACACCCTACACTAGTACTCTAACTTGCCCAGCATTGGCTAGACAAGGGGACCTGTGTAAGCATATACATAAGGGTGGCCCAGCGAGTGATCTCTCTGAACAATGGGGTGAGTAATAACAAAGTGCTCCCATGCCCAAATCTATAAAAGAGTAACTCTTGCTGAGAGACTCTTCCCATCCGTGTACACCACCTGATGAAGATCGTGGTATAGATAGGAAAGCATGCATGATCCCCATGCATATCTCATCTGATAGAGAAGCATGTCCTCCAGAATCCGACCCCAGCCTTCTGATAGTCCCCTTGACCTGTGATCAGGACAAAGGAATCCATCGATGAAGCCTGCTAGAACTGACGGAAGTGGGGCATAACTCTCTACCATATCTCTCCAAGCAATATCATATCCGCCCGCATGTGGATCCTGAAAGACACTCCGCAAGGCATTTGTCCCCCGAATCTCTTTGTGATCATAGATCACAAGCTCACCAACTACCGGGATGCCTAAAATCCTGTACACATCCTCAGGTGTAACAGTAATCTCTCCAGTTGGCATGTGAAAGGTATTATGCTCACTATGCCATCTCTTAGCTAATGCGATCAACAGTGCCCTGTTGACCCTATATTGTGGGATCCTAAGCAGAGACCCCAACCCACATCTCGCAATAATCCCTCTCTACCTGAGATAGTCTGGGAATCATGTCCCATATCTGGGGAAATCGCTCTCTAATATGGATGATATTAAAATCCTCTTATAAAATCAACATCAAACCAATCAGCAAGGAATCAAGAAAACATCAAACAAATCATACTCAAACATCAATTGAAGCAAATAAATATCAAATCAATCATTACTATTTGTTTTTTAATTGTGAAAGCAAATTTATCAACATTTCTACTATTTGTCTTTCAATCATGAAAGAAAATTTATCACATCTATCTTTCCTATTTGTTCTTCAAGCAGGAAGGCAAATTTATCATTATCTACTATTTGTTTTTCATACACACATGAAAACAAATTTAACAGTCAATCGACTCAACACCTATCATTACTATTTGTCTTTAAATCAGGAGAGCAAATTTATCAGACTTTTTACTATTTGATCTTCAAACACGAAGACAAATTTATCAAATCAGGCTAATCTATTCTTGATGTTATTCAAAAGCATAAAATCAGTTGGCTAATCTAGCAACAATCATCAAGCACACATCAATTTCACTTCAAAATTCAAAATCGAAAAGATTTCATGGATGTGCTAAAACAGTCCATCAATGCGCTAAATCATCAATGCGCCACTTTAATCCATGGATGCGCTAAACCAGAGGTTCAATGCGCTATTCCATCAAAGTGCTAGACTCTATCAATTCTATGCGCTACTCTATTCTATATATGTGCTATTCTAACCTATGCGCTATTTAAACACGAGATGCGCTATTCTATCAGGTCCAGTGCTTCATTTTGACCGTTGCGCTAATCTATCCAACAATGCGCTCATTCGGGATCTTATGCGCTAAATCAGGGAATCTCTATGCAGGCATCAATGCGCTAAACTGTAGGCTCGTGTGTGCTAAATTTCACACCTATGCGCTAAAGCAGCACTGCGAAAATCTTAAAAATTCAAAAAATTCAAAAAATACGATTTCAAATTCATGGTAAAGGATCAAATCATCTTACCGGAGGTCCATACGCAGCTGGTCTCTGATACCAACGGGCTCGCTCGAATCAATGACGCTCGTAATGGATCGGCATTGCAAAAATCTCTCTCAGAGCTCTGAAAATTGTAAAAGGTTACTATTCAAATGACAATGAATTTTCACTTTTTCCACCTTTTAAGGAGGTAAAAATTGGAAATTATTATTATTTTTACTATGCAACGTGCTATTTCTATAGATAAATTGATGTTTCTTTGCAAAAATCATTTTAATTCTTTCAATTATCATCAAATCCTCTGAATCACGCGATTTATCTCTCGAGGGGGCATATAGGATCATCAGTAAAATTTTCAAAATCAAGGGAAAATTTTCAAAATCTGAATTTTTCTTTGAATCTATGCGTAATCCACATCACTTCAAAGAAGGGAAAAATGTATACATCTTAAAATGGTCACGGTTAATCAAACCTGTTAATTAATTAAATATGAATTATTTAATTAATATTCTAAAGTCATCTACATATAAATAAATTTAATTATTTATTTATATCGTTCATTTTTCTAATTCTTCTAGTTTAATTAAATAAATAAGTTTATTTAATTATTGCTATTTTCCTCTTAATAAAAATAAATTTTATAATTTATTTATTTTAATTATCATTTTATTTCTAAAGTTTGAATGTTTAAATTTGAATTATGGAATATTCTTCTAATTCATCCAACACCTCACATTTACATACCTTTTTCACCTCTCACATAATTAAATATTAATTATTTAATTATAGAAGTTTCCAAAATACATGTCACATATAATTAAATAAATTTATTTATTTAATTAGGATTTATCCTCAATTTTCAACTAACTTTTCAATTAATGAAAAGACAAAGAGCATGTTTGTCTCCATTTTTTAATGAAGATAGTTTCGTGGGTTGAAAACATTCTCCATCTTTCTCTCAACCTTCCATTTTTCTCTTAACTTCCAGAATCTCACACCGTTCATCTTGACAGGTTTGAAACTCAACCGTTGATCTTCGCCAACTAGATTCTTGCCTTTTGAAAATCTATAAATACAACCATTTGGTAAGTAGATTTCATCCTAGATTTCATGCGTAGTTACTATAGTTGCATTCGAATCAGCATATCAGCATTTTAGCAATTTCATATCATATCATTTTAGTTCTTCAAATTCATAGTTTAAGTCATTAGCAATGGACATGCATTTTACATCAATCTTGTTCTCTTAAGTTGCCATTCTAACAAGCTGCTGCTTAAACCAACTGAGAGCCAGTATCTTGAATTGAATCTATGGAGATAAAGAACAATGGGATGAATTTGAAGGAGCTGCTATTATTTAGAGTTTGCATTTGTCTTTTCTAAATTAGTTTCTTTCAATCTAATGTTTCATTGGTGTGTTAGTTTACTTTCTAATTAATCCACATATTCTAACAACACAATTTGTAATGTGAGTGGGAGATTTGAAGATTAAGGCTACTGTAAGTAGTGAGAAAAAGGTGTCTATATTTTTAATGTACCTAATGTCACTAAAGGAAGTGAGCTAAAGGTTGCAAATAGTATAGAGTGGTTGTGGTGGATCTTCCTGTTGCTCTAAGATAGAGTTATCTTTGCAACATTTCTTTTCTTTCCTCTCTCTAAGCTAGTAGTGAGCCATTGGTAGTATCCCTTCTTTCTTTTGGGAAGTGATCGCTCCAGTAGTGAGTCTAATGTATTCGATATTGCAATTTATTTATATAGTGAGCTAATCCTTATTGTGGTTTTTCCCTTCTTGGGTTTTCCACATAAATCTGGTGTTTTATTGTACATGGTGTTTTGATGTGTTGGTTCACTTGTTTACTTTCATGCTAAATTTGATTAAAGGTTTAAAGGCTAACAAGGATTTGATTGTTAATGAGGGTTTTTATGTTTTAATATTCAACAGATTCACCCCCTCTCATTTATCCTGTGCATCTAATAAATTATACACCTTGGTTAACTATGAAAACACAACAAAGTGATATGACTTCTGATAGATGCAACACAAAAAACTAGAAACAAAGTTAAGAATAGTAAAAGGTGGACACAAAAGATCTTGGCATGCAAATTTGAGCTTGAAACAACTAGATAGGGGTGATGGTACCCTAGACCTATAGATGTAGACCTTCAAACTCAAAATCCATATCTCTAATGAAAACTACTTGTAGGATCTTCCTTGTTGAATTCACTATTGGAACTTCATCTAGCACAGATAAATTCTACTTTCCCTAATTGGAGAGGGTGTAGGATTGAATGCTTGATTAGATCTTCAATTCCTTCTAAATTTTCTTGAGATTTATACCTACACACAAGAGAGAGGGGAAAGGGGGTTCCATATAGGGGAATGCCTAAGTCAAACTCTAACATTGGTATTTATACCTCTACAATGGCTATGGTAACATAAAAGAGAGCTTGCCCTTGATTGGGTAGAGGCAAATGGGTAAAAAGAATGATAAATTGATATGGTACAAGACTATTCAGATCTGCATTCCTTGAGGGACTGATTCATCTTGCTCATCATGTTCAAGGAGAATTTGTGTTTGATTTGATGTCCTATAAATGTTAGTATTTAACTACACCTAAAAATATGAATGAACTCACATAAAAGGTTGATGCTTTGCAATGATGAAGCTTGATTAAAATACTGCTACAATAATCTTCATAATCCTATTCTTGATTTCTCTTTAGGATGCTCAATTTAATTTAAAATTCCTAATTCTTGCAATTAGATTTCAAATGGTAAAAAATCTTATATATGCATTTCTTTAATTTCACAAAAAATAATTACCGACTATCGAAAATGAAATATATTTTTTAAATTATTAAAATACTAATAATAAAATATTTAAATTGGAGCCAAAATAGGTTGGACAAGGGAACTAGCTCCCAAGTCTAGACCTATTTGTGGTATTAAGTGTTGTGAAATAAATATTTAATATTAATTCTCAAATTAATTTTGATTTTCTGAATATTATTATAAAATGGGAAAATTAAGAGCATAATTAGGTCTTGACACATAAGGGGGAGCTAAATCTAGTGTGAAATTGGCAAGGGTGACAATTTATGACGTTACATTTAACTTGCATTTTAGTGAGAATATGAATATATACACTCATGCTAACACTTTAGTTTAATCAATTTTATTATTATAACAACTCTCAAATTTACATTCTTCATACACATATGGACCATAAACATAAATGAAAGAAATTCATCAATTTAATTCTTATAACAAGTCTTAAATACACATACTTTAGAAGCTAGAGTAGGTGTGTATGAAACAACAACACGTGGCTGATAGTGTGAAATGTGCAACGTAGAATTGACAGGTGTGTTTTGAAGTTGCAATAGGAGCAATGAAACTATTAAATGTGGAATGTAGAATTCAAATTGAATTTATAGGGAATTTGAATACTATGTATCATTTTGATTCGACAAGTTGTTCTGTGAGGGTTTGAATTGGGTTGACAATATTTATTAATGATTGATATGATTTGAAAGATTCGCTTATTAACATTTTTAATGTATGATTTGAGAGCTGTTGTAAGAATATTTAAAATAGGATGTATTTGAAAAATTAGATTGCATGAAATAAATAACATATATCATTATGAATTTATGTCTTGTTTATAATGTTTAATATTGTTGTTATATTTTAAATTAATATATAAAAGTGTGTCTAAGAACTTTTTTTAGTTATTGCAAGTTAAATATAAAGAATACCCAAGTAATTGTGCATGGTGGAGATGGAAGTAGGTCAGCTAGAGTTGAAAAGTGGAACACTTTTATTTGTAATTTTGTCAAATGTATATGTGATATGAACAAATATCATATTCATAATAAATAAGATGTATGTTGAATATGTACATGTCTTATCATTATTTTAATAAAAATGATTTAATATTGAACTTATAATTAATGTGATATGTACTTATATTTACATATTAAAAAAAACTATTTTAAATCTAAACTCTCGACTCCTATCCCAGAGAAACCCGCATCACTATCGAGCCCTGTCGACTAATAAATGTCGGATCTTTATTTCTTTTACTTTATATTCATTGGCGTCCATTTCTTGTCGTACACGGGCATCAGCATTCCTGTTTTTTTACCAAATTCCATGGACTGCTTTCCGTTTGCCTGTTGGACAGTTCTCGCTGGAAATTGGAATGCACTTCAACGTTCATAATATACTTTCAGTTCCAACGTACGCCTCCGTTAATTTTACCTCGCTGGAATGCACCTACTCATTAATAAATTTTACCCACTTAGTCGATGCTAAATTTTACCCACCTACTCCTTAATAAATTTTACCCGCCTACTCGTTAATACTTTCTTCAAAAACTCTTACAGTTGGGGCCCCCGTACGCCTCCGTATATTTGGGTTGTGAATAGTGTCATCGAAAAACTTTTCATTCACATTAACTTCTGCTTTTAATCAGCATTCTGTGTTTTTTCCACATTCGGGTTTCTCTGGGATAGGAGTTGAGAGTTTAGATTTAAAATAGTTTTTTTTAATATGTAAATATAAGTACATATCACATTAATTATAAGTTCAATATTAAATCATTTTTATTAAAATAATGATAAGACATGTACATATTCAACATACATCTTATTTATTATGAATATGACATTTGTTCATATTATATATACATTTGACAAAATTACAAATAAAAGTGTTCCACTTTTCAACTCTAGTTGACCAACTTTCATCTCCACTATGCACAATTACGGAGAAAGCTAACTCCTAGACAAAATTCACCTATGTACACATACAAAAATGCATAAAAACATGCAAGCAATCAACAAACATGTTGCATGCCTTCGTTCAAGGGGCCCACCAAAATAACAAACGGCAAAATAAACAACAATGACTGACGTAGATGGGAGAAGCTAACGCATACAGCAAACGAAAGTGACGCTAACTTCGGAGGTAAACGGACGGAGAAAAAGTTTTAAAAAAGTGAGATGGAAAACGAGCGAGAATTTCAATTTTAAAAATTGAGTAGGAGGTCTAGGATTTTTTAAAATAATTAATAACGTAGTTTTGTAGTTTTGCAGGTTCAATGGCTGGGAGTATGTGGAGGCTTCTGACAATGAGTGGGCATTTAACAACATAGTTTTGTAGTTTTGCGACCAAAGTGAATGAGATAGATAATTTATTGACTGAAAAGATTATTTCTGCTCTTGAGAAGTTGAGGAAGGTGTGTGTGCAGTATGTGCAAGGGGAAAATGGCAATGCAAAAGTGGATAAATGAGCCACCCCTTATTGTCATAAATCCTCGCCATTTCATTGCTTTGCCTTCTTTACTCACTACCCCTTTTGTACCATTTCCTTGTAGGGATGGTGAGAGACGAGAGATAGAGATAAGTATAGAGGGATGGGGGGACGGAGAGGTCTAGCAAGGTAGAATAGGAGGGATAAAGGGAGAGAGAGGGAATGGGGGAGACATGGAGGGGTAGGTAGAGATCTAGGTAAGGTTGAAGGAATAGAGGGAGAAGAAGGTAGAGAGAGTGAGGGGAGATAGGGAAAGTAGAGAGGGAAGGGGAGAGATAACTAGATAAAGGGGGAAGTTGGGATGAATTTATAAGATGGAGGAGGGATAAGGATATTTTTTTTAGGATGGTATGATAAGGAAAATTCATCCACTTTTCCATTGCCATTTGCACATTGCACATAGTGAGAGAGAGAGAGAGAGAGGGGGGGGGGAAGGAGGGAGATAGGAAGTGGTAGAGTGGGAGGGATAGAGAGAGGGAGAGAAAGATGGAAGGATGAAGATAGGGAGTGGTAGGGTGGCAAGGATAGAGGGAGGAAAAGAATTAGGCAAGGAGGGAGATAAAGAGAGGTAGGGAAGGTGAGGAAGGTATAGAGAGTTAAGGAGAGAGGGAGGGGTAGGTAGAGAGAGATAGTGGAGAGAGGTTGTGTGTGTGAGGGATAGAGAGGGGGAATGAGGGAGATAGGAAGTGGTAAGGAGATATGGTTAGAGAAGAAGTTTAGGAGGGATGGTGAGAGATGAGAGATAGAGAGAAGTATAGAGGGATGGGGGAGGGAGAGGTCTAGCGAGGTAGGATGGGAGGGATAAAGGGAGAGAGAGGAAATGAGGGAGACATGTAGAGGTAGGTAGAGAGAGGTAAGGTTGAAGGAATAGATGAAGAAGTAGGTAAAGAGAGTGAGGGGAGATAGGGAAAGGAGAGAGGGACGGGGAGAGATAAGTAGATAGAGAGGGAAAGTTGGGGAGGAGAAATAGGTAGACAAAGAAGTGGAGTGTGATGTATTGAGGGGAATGTAGGTAGAGAGGGAGAGGGCGAATGGAGATAGAGAGAGGAAGGGAGGTAGGTAGAACTTGATATTTTTCTTATTTGTGTGTGTGAGGGAGAGAGAGAGGGGGGACTTGAGGTAGGTAGAGAGAGGTAGAGAGAGGGAGAAGGAAGGTGGGGCATGTAGGTATAAAGAGAGTGAGAGGGGGAATTAGGGAGGGATGGAGAGAGGTTGTGTGGGAAGGAGGGAGATAGAGAGATGGAATGAGGGAGATATGGAGAGGTTAGAGAGAGGTAAGGTGAAGAAACTAGAGAGAGGTGGGTAGAGAGAGGGATCTAGGTAGGGTGGGAGAGGTAGAGAGAGGTGGTGAGAGAGAGAGGAGAGGGAGAGGTAGAGAGAGGGGTAGGGAGAGTGAGGGAGATGTGGGGTGGGATGGATGGAGGGGGGAGAGAAAGAGGGAAGGAGGGAGATATGAATTTGTAGGGTGGGAGGGATAGAGGGGAGGGAGATAAGGAGTGGTAGGATGGGAGGGATGAAATGTGACATGAACCTGGACTAAAGTAAGTTGGATCATAAATGTATCCTTTGGGTTATCATCTCCCATCAAAATTACCTAGTCTTATCTCTCATCCTATAAATATTTCTTATAATACAATTCTATCCATTCATACAAGGACACAGTGGGTTGTGAGTGATTGCATTCTTCTTGTTCTAAGCTCAAGGGTGGAGAGATTGGGGATGATTTGTAGGTGGGGGATACATAAAACTAATCAAATTGACTTGAGGAGAGACTAACCAATTGGGTTGTTATGTATAGAGGGTTTTACAACAGTATATGGGTTGTAGGTTTCATAACACCCAATGTTTTTGAACCTACAATTATTGTAATGAAAACATTTTCTTATTTAGAGAGTACAAATGTAATGAAAGGAACTTTCAAAATTTACCAAAAATAACACTTAGAGTAAAAAATGTGTTTCAATTTCCTCATATGATGGAAAAACAATGCACAAAATAATTGTAGGTTGGAAAACATAATGGGTTGTGAGTGATTGCATTCTTCTTGTTCTAAGCTCAAGGGTGGAGAGCTTGGGGAGGTTTTCCAGGTGGGAGATACATAAAAAGAATCAAATTTACCAAAGGGGTGACTAACCAATTGGGTTGTTACATGTAGAGGGTTTTACAACAATATGTGGGTTGCAGGTTTCATAACACCTAGTGTTTCCAACCTGTAATTGTTTTAATGAAAACTTTTTCTTATTTAGAGAGTACAAATGTAATGAAAGACACTTTTAAAATTTACCACAACTATTACTTAGAGAAAAAATTGTGTTTCAATTTCCTCATATGATGGAAAAAAATGCACATAATAATCACAGGTTGGAAAACACAATGGGTTGTGAGTGATTGCATTCTTCTTGTTCTAAGCTCAAAGGTGGAGAGATTTGGGAGTATTTTTAGGTGGGGGATACATAAAATTAATCAAATTGATCTTAGAGGTGACTAACCAATTGGGTTGTTATGTGTAGAGGGTTTTACAGTAATATGTGGGTTGTAGGTTTCATAACACCTAGTGTTTTCCAACTTGCAATTTTTGTAATGAAAACCTTTTCTTATTCAAAGAGTACGAATGAAATGAAAGGAACTTTTAAAATTTCCCACAAATGTTACTTAGAGTATTAATCTCATTTTCTTTCGATGATAAAATCTTCTTCTTATCTTTTACTTCCTTTTCTCAGTGGTTAATTTTAGTCTTTTGTTGTTTTTCTACAGTTTCAGCACTTCCAACTATTGCTTTTGCATCTACAAGTTGATTACGACACATTTTTCCTCATCTACACTGCTCTTACCTATTAACAACCCCTGAAATTCCTTTTCATGATCTTATAACTTCTTTTTCATATCTTTTACTTCAAGCTTTAGATCAATTGCTCCCTCATCAGCCCTTAGGACAAAAACATCCCTTAATTGAGGCTTTTTTGGACTTAGATATGATTTTTCCTTTTCCTTATCATCATCTATTTCCAATTATATTTATTCCATGGAATTCTTAAGTTCAAGAATCTTTGACTTCATTTGTTCAACTCTAGTTATAGCTTCATCTATCACTTTCTTTTCTTGCACAAATTTATATGCATCAATTGGGTTGTTACGTGTAGACAGTTTTGCAACAATATATGGGTTACAAGTGTCATTACACCCAACGTTTTCCAACTTGAAACTAGTGTAATGAAAACCGTTTGTTATTTAGAGAGTACAAATATAATGAAAGACACCTTCAAAATTTAGAACAATTATTAGTTAGAGTAAAAATTGCATTTCAATTTCATCATATTATCAAAAAATAAATGCACAAATTAATCGTAAGTTGGAAAACATAGTGAGTTATGAGTGATACATGATTGTGCTTGTTCTAAGCTCAAGGGTGGAGAGTTCGGGGAGGATTTTCAGGTGGGGGATACATAAAACTAATCAAATTAACCTAAGGGATGACTAACCAATTGGGTTGTTACATGTAGAGGGTTTTACAATAGTATGTGGGTTGCAAGTTTCATAACACCCAGTGTTTTCCAACTTGCAATTATTATACTGAAAAACTTTTCTTATTTAGAGAGTACAAATATAATGAAAGGCACCATCAAAATTTACCACAACTATTACTTAGAGTAAAAGTTACATTTTGATTTCCTCATATGATGGAAAAACAAATGCAAAAAATAATTGCAAGATGGAAAACACAGCACGGGTTGTGAGTGATTTTATTGTGTTTGTTCTAAGCTCAAGGGTGGAGAGCTTGGGGAGGAGTTGTAGGTGGGCGATACATAAAACTAATCAAATAGACCTAAGGGGTGACTAACCAATTGGGTTGTTACGTGTAGCGGGTTTTACAAAAGTATGTTGATTGTAGGATTGATAACACCCAGTATTTTCCAACTCGTAATTATTGTAATGAAAACCTTTTATAAGTGATTAATTGGAGCATTACACCTTATTATCATTTGAGTTACAAAATTATGATAAATTTAATAAAATGAGTAACAAAAATGACAATTAGGGCCAATAAAAAAAATATAATTGGAAACAATATTTCTAGGATGAAAAAATTCAATATCATCTAGAGAGATTTAAGGTAGGCGAGGTAGGTATAGGGAGAGTTCGGGAGAGAGGGAGGGGTAGGTGGAGATAGGTTGTCTGTGTGTGTGAGGGAGAGAGAGGGAAAAGGAGGGAGATATGAAGTGATAAGATATGGTGAAGAGGGAGGTTAGGATGGATGGTGAGAGAGGAGAGATAAAGAGAAGTATAGAGGGATAGGGGGAGGGAGAGGTCTAGCGAGGTAGGATGGAAGGGATAAAGTGAGAGAGTGGAAATGAGGGAGACATGGAAAGGTAGATAGAGAGAGGTAAGGTTGAATGAATATAGGAAGAAGTAGGTAGAGAGATTGAGGGGAGATAGGGAAAGGAGAGAGGGAAGGGGAGAGAGAATTAGATAGAGAGGGGAAGTTGGAAAGGTGGGAGAGGTAGGTAGAAAGAGAGGTGGGGTGGGATGTATTGATGGAAAGGTAGGTAGAGAGGGAGAGGGTGAGTGGAGATAGAGAGAGGGAGGTGTTGTGCATGTCGCACACATGCCCCCTTCAAAACAGGGACCCTCTCTTCCCCTTTTTTGATTTTCGGGTCCTTTTTGTTTTGCCTTGTTTTGCGTGCACATTTTTGTGCCCAAAAAGGTCAACATATTTTCAAAAGTCACATTTTAGGATTGACCAAATTGCCCCGTTGAAAAATACTAAAATCTTAAGTCATTTTGGGTTTCCTTTTTCAAAATGCCTCTCTGACGTCGATGGTGCCTTTTGGGCCCGGACCCTTAGGTTTCCCCTCTTGAATTTCCATCTTGGTTCTGCCATTCCGAATGACAACTGTGTGACGTCTTCCCTTCCCTTTAGACCCGACACACCGGAATTCCCTTCCCGGGTTTCCCCTTGGACTTCGCCATTCCAAACGGCCGCCAGCTTTCGTCTTCCTGGACCTCAGATCTCCCGACGCCATTTACACTCCACTTGATAGATTTTTTAAATGGTCTTGGCTTGACGTCTTTTCAGCCACCAAACTCTAGATCACCCACCGCCGCTCGGTAAATTTGAAGTCACCAAACTTACCTGTCGCCGTACATAGCATTCAATTGTGGCATTAATTGCAAGTTTGGCTATTTAAACAAATTTTCACTGTCATTTTCACATGACAGTGTGAAATTTTGAAAGCTCATCAGCCCTAACTCTTTCTTCCTTCACACCCGAGCACCTGTTTCACCATTAGGAAGGATTTCGACATCGAGCTTCTCCGAGAATTCGAGGTAGGTTCGCCGCTGACCTCGTCTTCCTTCTTTTTCAAGAATTCAAATTAAAAATCTTAAGGCGAAGATAAAATGAACTAAAAAATGGTAGTGTAGTGCCCCTGGCTCAAAATCCACCAGTTAAAATTAGAAAACACCATGTCAAACCATTGGAATCCACCTTCGGAACTTGACCCCTTTGTTGCTATTCTTCGGAACAATCGACAACGTTTCTCAGGCCCAGACCTCTCCATTGTTGTCTGTGCACAAACACAAATTTGAACTTACAAAATGACAGTGTCCATCGCACCTTCGGGTCCCGGCCTCTGAAATTCCCTTCTCGGGTTTCCGTTGTGCCTTCGTCGTTCCGAACGACCTTCCTTGAGTGTCTTCCTGACCCTCGAACCTCGGGTGCGAGACGTCCATCTCAGGAATTACAGGAAAACCAAACGTCTAAATTGCCTTCGGACCTCGACCTCCAAAATTTCGTGCCCGGGATTCCGTGTCACTTTCATCGTCTCGAAGGGCTGTCTCGGGACGTCTTTCCGAGCCCCAGACCCTGATCCCCCTTTTTTCGAGCATAAAATCTAAAATGCTATCACAAATTCCAAATTTTGTTTAGACTCCGGACTCTAGAATTCTGTCTCTGGGATTTCATTCTGGTTTCGCCGTTCCAAACGGCCGAACCTGGCCATCCTTCCGGCCTCCGGGCCCCAACCTTCGGTTTGTCGCCGATCTTTCCTAATTGATAAATCTGCCTCTAGGGATTACCCTTCGGACTTCCATCCCCAGATTTCCACTTGCATTTTTTCGTTTCACACATTTATCCCCTGACAACTACCCGAACTCCAGATCCCGACGCCCGGAGTGTTGTCCTCCCTGCGCCATTCCAAACAGCCTTCATGTTGCTGGAACCCGAACGCCTAAATGAAGGCTCAAATGACCTCCAAATCCAAAATGGACTTCGACCCACTTCCTAAAATTTGGTCTTTTTTCACGTCAACCCTTCATTGATCAAATTAAGACCAGAAAAATCATTGGGAGTGTTGCCTCATTTGCCCTTCCAAACGATATTCTGCCAAGGGAATTCTGGCCCTGGGAACCCGGATTGCCTGTTTTCCTTCCTTCTAGTGTTTTATCAAGTGTTAGGAGTTGATCAAATATAAATGACTATTATGAATCTAACCTTGATGTACAGGGATTTGTTCGAGGCCGCTTTTCCATGTCTAATATCACTGATTCATGTCTCTTTGTGCAGGATTTATGGAATCCGGCTCAGAAACCTCTGGTGCCGCCAAGGAAAAGGGAAAAGGAACTACCAAGGTACCCTGAGGCAAGGAAGATAAGGATCAGATGAAGTTCAAATTCTAGGGGGTTCCATTACAATCTAGGATCACCACCCTTTGGAGAGATATCACAGATACCAATATCGGGCATATTGATATTGACGAATTTACACGGAGGGTCAGGGTGGATCTGAAACAAAAAATGCAAAATTAATCAAAAGCAGCAGACTTGCTAAGGCCACAGGCTTTCCGCTAGCTTTGGTGGCCCACGAGCTAGTAATGGCATGTCGAGAAGCATATCAACCCCAGACCAGAACCATAGTGGACAAAGATGGAAACATCCTTGCAGACATCTACCCTCTTGGGATAACTACAACCTTCCACATCCCCACCTTTGAAAGTATGGAGACCATGACTATAGAAGAAGGCAAGGCGTTGTGGGAGTAGGACCCTCTGAAATGCAAGAAACTAATCAATCAATACTGGTTGAAGGATAAACAGGGTAGTGCTGGCAAACTCCCGCATGAGCTCTTTCACAACAATTTCTTCGAGGATTATCACGACCTCATTACCTTACTAAGCAGAGTAATGGGCCTTCCTGTTGTGGCCTTCTTCTAGGAGTGGATGTTATACTTTGTGAAGAAAATTATCCATAGTGACGCTACCTTTGATTGGGGAGAAATAATCAGCAATTGCTTTCACGAGCAATTTATCAGTGTGAAGAAGACATCAAAGTTCTACATGACATCCTATCTAGTTTATTCACTTGCTGATCGATGAAATTATCATGGATTGAACGCGATGCCCAATGTGGTGCTAGGGAGGGAGCTCAAGCCTTATGACAGATACCCTCAGCTACAATACAGGAAGATAAACCCGATGAGTATGAGCAGGATAAAGAGGAAGGGGATGTCGAAAGGGAAGACCCCTTTGGTAGGCAGTTGCTCACCAAGTCTCCCACCAAGTTCATTTCTCTCATAAAAGATTCTGATGAAGAGAAGGAGAATGCAGGAGTAGAGAAGGAAACCATTAATGTCAAAGCCATTGAGATTAAGGGGGAGGGTAGCAAGGATCAACATGAATCACCCAAAGAGGGGCCCCAAATGCCCGATTGGCTGGGGAATTAGCTTAGGCAAAAGACTCCCACCCTAAAAGATCCTAAGGCAAGGCTAGAAATGATATTGGCCAGAGCACAAATAAGCACTGAGAAGGAGTAAAGGCCGAAAATCAAATCAAAAGTAACCATGGATGCCTCCGGATCTAGGGCAGTACAAATAGCTATGTCAGTGGTTGGAGAACAAGGAGTGACCTATAACGTCTCCACCATCGACTTGGGAGTAGCCACTAGGGAGCAGAAGGTTGACCACCTCCAGGAATCGGTCGCCATGGTGGTGCACCTTATCCAGCAGGATAAGGTTTCAAAGGAGAACTTAAAGCACATGTGGCCGATCTGACGACCTATATTCAACAATGGTCATCCACGGATGAGCAGCACACCACGTCATCGGCCCCGCCTCAGTTGTTGTCTCAAGAGGAGATCAATAAGTTAGAAAAGAGAAGGAACTTGGATAAGACTACGGAAAATTGGTTCCGACGGGTCTTAGACATGGGAAACACAGGCATCAACTTGGTTGTCCGAACAACAAATAAGTTCTTGGAAGTGCAAAGAATACTTGAGGGCACGAGGTAGGTCTACGAGGAATTCCAGAGGAAGTAAAGAGAAGCATACCTGAAAATTGAGGCCGTACTCGCGTTGCCAAGTGAGGTTTGGGAGAAGGACCTTGCCCTCAGGGATGATGACCACTGGCTAGTGGATGTATGGAAACGAGATTTTGATCATCGAAAGGGAAAGCTGGAGCAAATCCTGGAATGGGTAATTCCGGATATCGAATGGGCCAAGGAGACCAGAGGAGATTGCGCTTAGTGCCTCAAGCTAATGACGGGTATGAGCTGCTCGTCGTTGAAATTAATCCAGAGAGCATAAAGCCTCACTTCTTGAAGAACATGGAAGATGGGATGTCGGCTGAAATTACCACAAATTTCATAAGTTTTGTTGCTCGAGCCTTCGCCTAGTCGAAACTTTTTAGAAGCGATGTGGCCAAATATGACAATGACTGGAAGAAGCTCGTTAACAACTCCCAATAATGGAGTTACCAGGTGCTACGATCAGACATCATGGAGGTGGACAAGCTTCAACGAATGATCTTGAGCTTTGTGGAGTATGCAGCTTTGAAGAAGCAAGAGGGTAACGCTCTCATTGATGATGAATTTCTAAAGGAATAGCTACAGCAAAGGGCAAACGACAAAAAAAGACAAAATTCTTATAATGTTGCCACTAGATGATGAATTAGGGAAAATGACAAATGATGTTTTAAAAATGTAATATATTTTGAGGTAGGTGAAACCCTAGTGTAAAGAGAATCTTGGCCACATGATAGAATTGAATCTTGGCCACTCATTTTGCTTTTTGGAAACTATAAATAGGGCTCTCCTCCTTTCGTTTTGAGAGAGTTGAGTTGTTGTAAAGGCATGCTGCAGAAATTGCAATAGAAAATAAAGTCATTTCTTGGTGTATTTTGGGTTTCTCCACATGTTTCATGATTCTTCTCCCATTAGTTAACACTTTAATTTAAGTTATTTTGTTGTTCTTTGACTTTGGTAGATTTAATATGTTGTCTTTGGTTATGAAGTTTTCTGCTGTGTGTATGCTTTCCTTGTCCATACTTTTGGTTATTTGTTGCTGGTAGGTGACTGTGTAAAGTTAGTCTAGACTGTAATTCCATAGCTGCTCCCTAAAATTTGTCTTTGTTTACATTTACATGGTGAATAAATGATGAATATCTGTAGTCCTTAGAAGATAGCATAGATTTCATGATACTATGAGAATTCTGGTTAAGTGAAATCATATTTTAGGAAACTGTCCACAACAGGAACCTCGATGATCATTGTTCATCGATAGTTGCAGGTCCAGGAACCTTCCTTCTTCCCTGCCTCTTTTCCTTTTCTTTTTTTTTAAGTAACAATCTGTGCTAAGGTTCATTGCACATTGCAAAGCCAAATCCAACAAAATAATGGAGTTCAAGACTATTGTTTGAACCTGTAGCAAAGTGCAGTAATTCCCTATCTGAAGAACTCCGTTCATAGACTCGATTTCCTACCGCTTTAGCTTCCATAAGGCCACCTTGTGATTCGAGCAAATCACATAAATCAACTGAAATATTCCAAGCATTGTCATGACCTGACATCCGAGAGACCTTGGGATAGTTTTCTGCAATTTTATTGTGGAAGATTGTCTTTCAAGAGAGGTAGTGCACCTACGTATTATGTGTGTTGTGAAGTGCATAAAAACACCATCAACAGAATTGGCACTAGAGGGAGGGTGGCTTGGAGGTAAATATGGATCGAATTGGATCAATCTCCCCTGAGAGATTTCATTGAGTCTTGAGATCTACACCGAACAAGGGAGAATTTCAAGAATTACAGCCCCCTATTTGAGCTAAAAGAGCTAAACGAAGGGAGCCATTCATCACTGATTCACCAGACCAGCTCACTTTTCATTCACCTTTGTCTTCTACATCATCATTGGCAACACCATCTTCCATACGTCCGCTCCAAACAACCTCCCAGGCTGCCACTCCATTTGGGTTGAACACTACCTTTCAGCCAAATACAGTCACCAGCCCTCCTGTTGTCCCGTCGGTTGTTGCTGCTCATTTAAAGTTACAAGCTAATCTGGTGCAACCACCTCCACCGCCCCTTCTAATGGCGTGGCTGGGCAATAACCTGTCTCCTTTGGCCTTCAACCTCTACCACGATATGCCAAAGAATCCTGAGAATTTCAACTCCTGGGATCCACAGAGGACAGTTGAGGAGCATATCAAGATTTTTGAGATTGCCCTGAAGACTATGTAGATCATATACGAAGATGTGGCTTGCAGGCTCTTTCCTTACTCCTTAGGGGAAGAGGCCCTCTACTGGTATGTCAATTTGTCGATCGAAACTATCAGCATGTGGGACCTTCTGAAGAATGCTTTTCTACAGAAATTTAAGACTCTGGTCAGCCCCACAGACTCGTATCGACATTTCATGTTAGTTCAAAGGGAGATTAATGAACCGATCAATTCATTCAATGGCCGTTTCCACAGAGCGTAAACCCAGCTGCAAGCCCCGTATGTTTTCAATGATGCTGTTGTTTTACCTATTTACTATATTGTAGCATTGGATAACCTCACTTCAGCTCTGGTAAAAAGAATGCGACCAACACCCACTAGGTTGGTCGATGCATACTTTGAGGCCATTATTGCCAGCACAGATTTGGGGCAGAACATTTCTGGTACATTGCCTTCTCTTGGGAAAATTGCGCATCCGACACAGATTCAAGGACTCGCACAAGCCTTGCAGCATCAGACACCCTTGCTGAATCCAGTACCATAGCTACCTATGGTTCCACACCCAGGGCAGCCAATGAATGAGGTGTATCCAATACCTCACTACTTGTTGCCCCAGCAACAACATTCTCATCTTCAGCTATCCTAGGTGTCAGCGTACCTCCAAGCAGCTGAGTTTCCACCTGCTCATCAGAATCAACCAGTGGCACAACCCATGTTCCTTCAGAACGTCGCACCGCAACCAAACAATGCCAAAAAGGACAGGATTAGCGAGCTTACAAAAATGATCAAGAAAATGTCCACAGAGATGAAATAGGTTTGGAGAATTATTCCCCAGTATTGTATCAGAACAAGTAGGAATGCCTAGAAGATCAAGGAACGAGCGAGGTTTTCCTCATACTATGCAGCCCGCTTGCTAGTTTGACCAATGTCTCTCAGAGCACTGAAGTGCTAGTAGAATCCGACGACAAAGGGCTAGGAGAGGATGATACTTGGAGATTGTTGGACGACTTCCAAGCTTTCATGGAAAAATGTGTTCAGGACTAGCTTAGTCTGGGGGCCCGAATGAACTTCCAGGAACTCTTGCTCCCCAATTGGTGCAAAGTACATAATGTTTCTCACTCAGAGTTCGATTGTTGTTTGTGTCAGGCAACAATTGAACACATTAAAATACAGGCTGCTCCGAAAGAGAAAGCAGGGCCTGCGCCACCCAAACAAACACACTTCTTCCTTGCACCTTCTAGAACGGTTACTCAAATAAGGTCCCCACCGAAGGTAAGAATTGGATCTATGGGTTCTACGTCCAAGGATTCTCCTAGATTCTGGACGTTGTGCTTTGACGGGTCTAAATCTAGGCATGGAGCCGTGGCAAGTTTCAAATTAATCAGTCCTAAAGGTAAGTTGTACTTTGCTACTCATCGACTTCAGTTTTATTGTACCAATAACGTAGTAGAGTATTAGGCTTTAGTCTTGGGCCTCTTGATGGCATTGAGAAAGGGTGTCAAAATGCTCCAAGTGTATGGGGATTCAAAGTTGGTCATGAAGTAGGTCAAGAAGCTTTATTCTTTCTATGACAGAAGACTCACCAACTACAAACACTGCGTATGGTATCTACTAGAAGGGTTGGACGCATTCAATATTCAATTAATCCCATGTGCTCAGAATCGTACTACCAATGCCTTGGCGCAGGCAGCAAGCACGCTACAACCACTATCCTTTTCTGGCCTCAGGAGATTCATGGTGGAGCTCACATCCATTCCATCAGTGTCGGATAACGTAGCCAATTTCTAGGTATTCAATGATGACAAACACATTCTAGATTTTATCACCAGTTCGGACGTGTTTGCTATGCAGATAATTGACGAGGTCGAGCCTCAAGAGGCGGACTTGGATATAGAAGGGATTATCAACCTAAAGACCAACCCAATCCCTAGGGTAATGGTCCAGTTGGAGCGAATCTTTGACCTAGATCAAATCAGAGATCAGGATCAGTGGGGTAAAAAGGATACCATCAACGGCCAATGCAACACTTACAATCTAGGAACGACTAGGAATACCAAGAATGTGTTCGTTGGTAAGGTGTGCACTCCTGAGAAAAGAAAAGGTATACTCGAGGCTCTATGGAATTATCACGACATCATCGCCTAAAGCTACGAGGATCTCAAAACGTACGATACGTCCATCATTACCCACACTATCCCGCTCAGACCAAATGCAAAGCCATTTCGGCAGCGGCAGTGCCCAGTCAACGCGTTGTTGGAACCAATAATATACAAGGAAGTACAAAAGTTATTGTCAGCTAGGATCATTTTCCCAGTTAGACACTCCACAAGGGTGGCAAATTTGGTTCTAGTTAGAAAGAAAAATGGGGAAATCAGATTGTGTGTAGACTTCCACAATTTGAACCACGCTTTAGAAAAGGATAACTATCCCGTACCCTCATTGGATGAGGTGTTATAGATAGTAAACGACTCCCAGATGATGTCCTTCCAGGACAAATATTTGAGATACAATCAGGTTATGGTACACTACGAAGATCGACACAAGACGACATTCACCACTAAAAGGGGAACTTTCGCTTGCAGACGAATATCGTTCGGACTAATCAATGCTGGTGCCACTTTCCAACGCGCCATGAATATTGCATTTAAGGACCTGATTGGAAAATGCATAATCATCTACATGGATGATTTGATAGTATTCTCAAAGCAGCGGAGTATTTACGTCATTGACCTATACAAGGTCTTTGAAAGGTGTCACAAATTTGGGGTTTCCCTTAATCCGAAGAAGTGCATTTTTGGTGTCACTGAGGGGAAGCTCCTTGGACATGTCTTGTCAGAATGGGGGATTTCCATCAACCCCAAACGTGTCCAGTCCATCATGAAGATCCAGCTACCAGGCAACAAAAAAGAATTGAAGTCCTTTTTCAAAAAGATCAACTTTGTCTGCAAGTTCATCACCAGCTTCGCAGAGATCATCAAACCACTCAATGCTATGTTAAAACAAGACGCTAAGGTTCAGTGGACCCCAAAAGCAAAGTAGGATTTTGGGGAAATCAAGAAGGCAATTGCTGATGCCCCTATGTTGGTCAGCCCCAATTACCTAAAGCCCTTCTATATCTACTCCTTTGCTTCGGATCATTCCTGTGCCAGTATCTTGACACAAAAGGATGATGAGGGGAGTGAACATCCGATCGCTTTCATGAGCACCCCTCTGAAGGATGTTGAACTACGCTATTATAACATCAAAAAAAATCCTATGCCCTTGTTAAAGGAGTCAAGAAGTTCAGACATTACATCTTGCACAAGAAGGTGTTCGCTATTGTTCCTGACCTCGCGGTGAGGACGTTGCTCATGCACAATGAGTTAGGAGAGCGAAGGGAAAATTGGATGGCATTACTATAAGATTATGATATGGAGATCTAGCCGATGAAGCTAGTGAGAGGGTAGGCGCTTGCCAAAACAATGGCGGAGGTGGTTATTGAAGTTGGACCCAAACTCACCATGCAGTAGTACCAGCTGGAGGACGTCTCTCCAGAGGAATGGTACGACGACATAGTGTACTACCTGCTGAATCACAAATGTTCGCCTCATCTACGGGGAATCCAAAGGTGAGCCCTTAGGTTGAAAAGAAGCAGCTACATGTTGCAGGGCACTATATTGTATAAGAGGAATCATGAAGGTATCTACTTTAGATGCCTCGGTAGAGAAGAGGTTAACCGTGTTCTTAAGGAATTCCATGATAAGTTCGGGACTGGTCACAGTTCTGGTTTATCAACTGTACATCAGATATTAAGAGCTGGGTATTATTGGCCCACCATTTTCAAGGATGCTCACGGTCATGTCCGAACCTGCCACGTGTGCCAGACTGCTACCGGTCGAGAGAGGAATGTTGATGTCCCACTACAACCTGTTTTGGAGGTAAGGTCGTTCGCGCAATGGGGCCTCAACTTCATTGGTCTGGTAAGCCCTCCATCATCTGCTAGACACAGGTACATTCTGACCGCTACTAATTATTGTACTAGGTGGACAAAATCAATATCTTGTAGACAATGTAAAACCGAAGTAGTAATTAACTTTTTGGAGAGTTTCATTTTAAATCTCTTTGGTTGTCCTTATGCTCTAGTATGCGATAACAACCTTATGTTTGCTTCATTAAAATTCATGGGTTGGGCTTTCGATTATGGTATAGCCCTTAAATTTTCATCCAATTATTACCCTCAAGGCAATGGCCTTGCTGAATTGACTAACAAGAACTTGATCACTGTGATCAAGAAGCTGCTAGATAGGAATCCCAAGGATTGGCATACCCAACTCCGTTTCGCCCTCTGGGCGGATCGCACCTGACACAAGGCTGCCCATGGAGATTCCTCGTATCATCTCATTTATGGCTTGGAGCTAGTCTTCCCCATACACTTTAAAATCTCTACCCTCTAGTTCATCAATGATTTTTATGGAGGAGACCGCAAAGAAGCTCGCCTGGCCGAGTTGCTACACCTTGAAGAAGTACGAGACCGTGCCATAGAAAATTTTACCAAACATCAGGGCATAGTCAAAAGATGGTTCGACCACCGAGCCAAAATTAAGGCCTTTTGAATTTCTGATCTAGTCCTTTACTGGGACAAGGCCCACGAAAAGAAAGGGGGACATAATAAATTTGACAAGCTCTGGCTTGGCCCCTTTCAAATTGCTGAAATCCTTGGAGAAAATGCTTTTCGTTTAAAGACTTTGATTGGTGAAGATGTCATGTTACCTGTCAATGGGAAAAACCTCAAGCATTACTTCCAGACCTGAGCTCTTCCTGAGTTGTTTGTGTAAATACCTGTACATTGGTTAGAATAGGTTTCCTACTTTGTCCTTCGGTCTTGCTCGTTTTCTCGACTGTTTTGTTTTGACCTTGGAATAGTCTTTTCATTTTGCTATGGTGGCTATGCTTGGCTCGATAAATGGTTTGCCCTGCTGCCCACTCCTGCTCTGTTCTCTAGATAAGACTTCATTCCCTATTGCTAACCTCTAAAACCCCTAAGCAAGGGTTTTCAACTTTCGAACTCTGAACTAACCTAGGAGGGCTATCTGCTTGAATTCCCTGCGTTTACCATGGAACACACAGAAACATATTTTAAAATTTCCAAAGGATGGTGTGGTGATTACTGAAAGGGCTAGATAAGTGGAAAATCTAAAGTCTTCTCCAGTGACCACTGTGATTCCCAAGCCCATAGTGAGCTTCATTACTTACACGGTTGAACAGAAAGAAAAGAGAAAAATGCTGAAAAGAAATATCAAGTGAAAAGAATCGACAAAATGAAAATAACAACCGTATGGGTGTGCAAATATCTCTACCGGGGCTATGGACGCCTGGCTGGAAGTAGAGCTATGTTCGTGGGGCCACAACGACAACTTCTTCGGGGCTATGGATGCCTGACTGGCAGTGGAGCCATGTCCAGGTTACTTTTGGGGTCCGACAAACTACGTAGCTTATCTCTCCCGACCAGTGGTTGCTCATGCTATCTCCAAGGAAAGTAAATGAACTCACTACGCACGCACTTCCATGATGATATTGTGGCATGATTCAATCCTGCCTTCCTTATCCTACTCCAAGTTCAGCTTTGAAAAATAGCTTTGGCGTGCAAAACCAGAGATCATGGGTTCATAATGAATATTGATCTTTACAACATCGAGAGTGATCTCCCAGTGGAGTCACCATTTGTTGTGCCTGTCGCTCACACGCCCCATTCGGAATAGGGACCCTCTCTTCCCTCTTTTTGATTGTCGGGTCCTTTTTGTTTTACCTTGTTTTGCGTGCTCATTTTTGTGCCCAAAAAGGTCAACATATTCTCGAAAGTCACATTTTAGGATTGACCAAATTGCCCCATTGAAAAATGCTAAAATCTTAAGTCATTCTGAGTTTCCTTTGTCAAAAAGCCTCTCTGATGTCCGTGGTGCCTTCTGGGCCCGGACCCTCGGGTTTCACCTCTCAGATTTCCGTCTTGGTTCTGTCGTTTCGAATGACAACTGTGCGACGTCTTCCCGGCCCTTCGGGCCTGATACACTGGAATTCCCTTTGAACTTCGTTGTTCCAGTTGGCCGCCAGCTTCTGTCTTCTCGGACCCCGGACTCCGGATCTCCCGACGTCGTTTACACTCCACTCGATAGATTTTCGAAACGACCTTGGCTTGACATCTTTCCGGCCACCGGACTTCGGATCACCCACCGCCGCTCAAAAAAATTGAACTCACCAAACTTACCTGCCACCGTACGGAGCATTCAATTATGGCATTAATTGCAAGTTTGGCTATTTAAACAAATTTTCACCTGTAATTTTCACATGACAGCATGAAATTTTGAAAGCTCGTTGGCCCCAACTCTTTTTGCCTTCGCGCTCGAGCACCTGTTTCGCCATTAGGAAGGATTTCGGCATCGAGCTTCTCCGGTAATTTGAGGTAGGTTCGCCGTCGGCCTCGTCTTCCTTCTTTTTCAAGAATTCAAACTGAAAATCTTAAGGGGAAGATAAAATGAACTAAAAAATGGTAGTGTAGTTCCCTAGCTCAAAACCCACCAATTAAAATCAGGAAACACCATGTCAAACCATTGGAATCCACCTTCGGAACTTGACCCCTCTGTCGCTGTTCTTCAGAACAGTCGACGACATTTTTCGATCCCGGACCTCTCCACGGCCGTTCGTGCACAAACACAAATTTGAACTTAGAAAATGACAGTGTCCATCGCGCCTTCGGGTCCCGGCCTCCGAAATTCCCTTCCCGGGTTTTTGTTGTGCCTTCGTCATTTCGAACGACCTTCCTCGAGCGTCTTCCCAACCCTCAGACCCCATGTGCAAGATGTCCATCTCAGGAATTGCAGGAAAACCAAACGTCTAAATTGCCTCCAGACCTCGACCTCCAGAATTTCATGCCTGGGATTCCATGTCGCTTTCGTCGTCTCGAACGACTATCCCAGGATGTCTTTTTGAGCCCCGGATCCCGGTCCCCCTTTTTCTGAGCATAAAATCTAAAATGCGATCACAAATTCCAAACGTTGTTCGGACTCCTTTCTCTGGAATTCTGTCTCTGAGATTCGGTTTCAGTTTCGCCGTTCCAAATGGCCGAACCTGGCTGTCTTTCCGGCCTTTGGGCCCCGACCTTCAGTTCGCCACCAGGCTTTCCTAATTGATAAATCTGCATCCAGGGATTACCCTTCAAACTTCTGTCCCTAGATTGCCTTCTGCATTTTGTCATTTCACATGTCTGTCCCCTGATAGCTACCTGAATTCTAGATCACGACACCCGGAGTGTCGTCCTCCCTAAGTGGTTCCAAACGGCCTTCTTGCTACTAAAACCCAAATGCCTAAATGAAGGCTCATATGACCTCCAAATCCAAAATGGACTTCGACCCACTTCCTAAAATTTGGTCTTCTTTCATGTCAACCCTTCATTGATCAAATCAAGACTGGAAAAATCATTGGGAGTGTCTTGCCTCATTTGCCCTTGCAAACGACATTCTACCAAGGGAATTTCGGCCTTGGGAACCCGAGTTGCCTATTTTGCTTCCTTCTGGTGTTTTATCAAGTGTTAGGAGTTGATCAAATATAGATGAATGTTGCGAATCTAACTTTGATGTGTAGGGATTCTTTTGAGGTCGCTTTTCCATGTTTAATATCACTGATTCACGTCTCTTTGTGCAAGATTTATGGAATCCGGCTTAGAAACCTCTAGTGCCGCCAAGGAAAAGGGAAAAGGAACTGCCAAGGCACCCCGAGGCAAGGAGGATAAGGATCAGATGAAGTTCAAATTCCAGGGGGTGCCATTACAATCTAGGATCACCACCCTTTAGAGAGACATCACAGATACCAATATCGGGCATGTTGATATTGACGAATTTACACGGAGGGTCAGGGTGGATCCGAAAATAGAAAATGCAAAATTAATCAAAAGCAGTGGACTTGCTAAATTTGTAGGCTTCTTGCCAGCTTTGGTGGCCCCCGAGCTGGTAATGGCATGCCGAGAAGCATATCAACCCCATACCAGAACCATAGTGGACAAAGATGGAAACATCCTTGCAGACATATCCCCTCTTGGGATAACTACAACCTTCCACATCCCTGCCTTTGAAAGTATGAAGACCCCGACTATAGAAGAAGGCAAGGTGTTATGGGAGCAGGACCCTTTGAAATGCAATAAACCGATCAATCAATAATGGTTGAAGGATAAACGGGGTATTGCTGGAAAACTCCCATAGGAGATCTTTCACAGTGATTTCTTCAAGGATTACCATGACCTTGTTACCTTACTAAGCAGAGTAATGGGCCTTCTTGCTACGGCCTTCTTCCAAGAGTGGATGTGTTATACTTTGTGGAGCAAATTCTTCGTGGTGACGCTGCCTTTGATTGGGGAGAAATAATCAGCAATTTCTTTCACGAAAAATTTATCAGTGTGAAGAAGACATCAAAGTTCTACATGACGTCCTACCTGGTTTATTCGCTTGCTGATCGATGACATTATCATGGATTGAACACGGTTCCCAATGCGGCACTAGGGAGGGAGCTCAAGCCTTATGACAGATACCTTCAACTACAATACAAGAAGATAAACCCGATGAGTATGAGCAGGATAAAGAGGAAGGGGATGCTGAAAGGGAAGACCCCTCTAGTAGGCAGCTGCTCACCAAGTCTCCCACCAAGTGCATTTCTCTCATACAAGGTTCTGATGAAGAGAAGGAGAATGCAGGAGCGGAGCAAGGAACTGTTAATGTCAAAGCCATTGAGCTTAGGGGGGAGGGCAACAAGGATCAACATGAATCACCCAAGGGGGGCCCCAGATGCTGGATTGGTTAGGGAATCAGCTTAGGCAAAAGACTCCTGCCCTAAAAGATCCTAAGGCGAGGCTAGAAGCAATATTGGCCAGAGCACAGATAAGCACTAAGAAGGAGAAAAGGCCGAAAATCAGATCAAAAGTAACCATGGATACCTCCGGACCTAGGGCAGTACAAATAGCAATTCCGGTGGTTGGAGAAAAAGGAGTGACCTATAACGTCTCCACCATCAACTTGGGAGTAGCCACTAGGGAGTAGAAGGTTCACCACCTCCAGGAATCGGCCGCCATGGTGGTGCACCTTATCCAGTAGGATAGGGTTTTAAAGGAGGAACTTAAAGCACAGGTGGCCGATCTGACTGCCTATATTCAGCAATGGTCATCCCCAGATGAGCAGCCCACCACATCGTTGACCTTGCCTTAGCTGTTGTCTCAAGAGTAGATCAGTAAGTTGGAAAAGAGAAGGAACTTGGATAAGACTACAAAAAATTCTTTCCGACAGGTTTAGACATGGGAAACACGAGCATCAACTTGGTTGTCTGAAGAGAAAATAAGTTCTTGGAAGTGCAGAGAACACTTGAGGGCATGAGGCAGGTCTGCGAGGAATTCCCGAGGAAGAACAAAGAAGCTTACCCGAAAATTGAGGTCATACTTGCGTTGCCAAGCGAGGTTTGGGAGAACGACCTTGCCCTCAGGGATGATGACCAGTGGTCAATGGATGTATGGAAATGAGATTTCGATCATTGAAAGGGAAAGCTAGAGCAGATCCTTGAATGGTTAATTTTGGATATCGAATTGGCCAAGCAGGCCAGAGCAGATTGCGCTCGGTACCTCAAGCTAATGACGGGGTACGATCTGCCTGCCATTGAAATTAATTCAGAGAGCATAAAGCCTCACTTCTTGAAGAACATGGAAGATGGGATGTCGGTTGAAGTTACCAAAAATTTCATGAGTTTTGTTGCTCGAGCCTTCGCCCAGTCGGAGCTTTTTAGAAGCGATGCGGCCAAGTATGACGATGACTGGAAGAAGCTCATTAACAACTCCCAAGAATGGAGTTACCAGGTGCTACGATCAGACATCATGGAGGTGGACAAGCTTCAGCAAATGATCCTGAGCTTCGTGGGGTATCCAACTTTGAAGAAGCTAGAGGGAAACCTTGTCATTGATGATGAATTTCTAAAGGAATAGCTGCAACAAAGGGCAAACGGCAAAAAAAAGACAAAACTACTATAGTGCTGCCACTAGATGACGAATTAGGGAAAAAGACAAATGATGTGTTTAAAATGTAATATATTTGGGGGTAGGTGAAACCCTAGTGTAAAGTGAATCTTGGCCACACAATAGAATTGAATCTTGGCCACTCATTTTTCTTTTTGAAAACTATAAATAGGGCTCTCCTCCTCTCATTTTGAGAGAGTTGAGTTGTTGTAAAGGCATGCTGCAGAACTTGGAATGGAAAATACAGTCATTTCTTGGTGTATTTTGGGTTTCTCCACATGTTTCATGATTCTTCTCCCATTAGTTAAAACTTTACTTTAAGTTATTTTGTTGTTCTTTGACTTTGGTAGATTTAGTATGTTGTCTTTGGTTATGAAGTTTTCTACTGTGTGTATGCTTTCCTTGTCCATACTTTTGGTTATTTGTTGCTGGTAGGTGACTATGTAAAGTTAGTCTGGACTATAATTCCATAGCTGCTCCCTAAACTTTGTCTTTGTTCACATTTACATGCCGAATGAATGATGAATATCTGCAGTCCTTAGAAGATAGCATAGATTTCATGATACTGTGAGAATTCTGGTTAAGTGAAATCATATTTTAGGAAACTGTCCATAGCAGGAACCTCCATGATCATTGTTCATCAGTAGTTGTAGGTCCAGGAACCTTCCTTCTTCCCTACCTCTTTTCCTTCTTCTTTTTTTAAGTAACAATCTATGCTAAGGTTCATTGCACATTGTAAAGCCAAATCCAACAAAATAATGGAGTTCAAGACTGTTGTTTGAACCTGCAGCAAAGTGCAGTAATTCCCTATCCGAAGAATTCCGTTCATAGACCCGATTTCCTACAGCTTTAGCTTCTGTAAGGCTGCCTTGTGATTCCCAAAAATCACATAAATCAACTGAAATATTCCAAGCATCGTCATGACCTAACATTCGAGAGACCTTGGGATAGTGTTCTACAATTTAATTGTAAAAGATTTTCTTTCAAGAGAGGTAGTGCACCTATGTATTACTTTTTTTGTGAAGTGCATAAAAACACCATCAACAAGAGGGAGGGAGAGAGAGGGAAAGAGAGAGGGAGGGAGGTGTAGTTAGAGAGAGGTAAGGTGCATGGAATAAGGAGAGAGGTAGGTAAAACTAGATATAGAGGTAGGGTGGGAGAGGTACAAAGAGAGAGATCTAGTGTGTGTGAGAGAGAGAGGGGGAGGGAGAGTTAGAGAGAGAGGATAGGTAGAGAGAGGTATTCTTATCGAATACAACCCATGTGTATATTATAATTGTCACTATATTTTTTTCATCATGTTTGTATGAAAGGTTTTTTTTTGTAGGATTAAAATTCTAATTCTACCCTATTGGTTGTAACATATTTGTGGTAACTTATCAAAACTACAAGATTCAATTATATCTCTAATATTTAAAATTTACGTAAAGTTAATAGTTTATCCCATGATTTTGGATGGAGTGGTAGGGATCTTCATGTATATTTCTTTGACACAAAATAAAATCAATTGAGTTGGAAAATTGAAAATATATAATTCATATTTGGCAATCCTAGGGAGCACATTTAGATAGGTAGGATATGAGGACCAATGAGAGTACCTTCACCCATGATGAGTACATATGTATTAGGTAGATCTATCAATCCAATAACTTACTTTATTTGAGTTTAGTTTTTAGTATTGTACTCATCTTCACCATGAGCTCTTTATGTACCTTCTCTTGCACTATGTGGTAAATTAGATTACTTATCATTCCTATCTCACTCTCATATTTGTTATCATGAAGAAATTTTTAAATAACATGCACTAGAACCTTAGTAGCTAGCCTTTAGTTTTTGAGGGTAATGTTGTTGAGAGAGAGCTACAATCTAAAAGACATGAAGTTGAGAAAATAAAGACAATAATGGAAGGTGTTGCTTATGAAGAAGGGCGTATGGAGACATTAGAAAAAGAGTGTTTGCAAGAATTTGAGGCAATTCAAAAGTTTAATGCTGATATCAAGCACCTCGAGGCTCAAGTAGGAAATGTTCAATTTACCTATAATGATCTTGTAAAGCATTTTCATAGATCAATTGAAAGTCAAAGGTGTTGTTGCACAACTTATAAAAGTTTAAACTACATTAATGGTAAATCTTGAAGGTGTCTCTCATTTACTCGTGTTGTGTAAATAAGAAAAGGTTATGATTACATTTGGTTGTGAGCTACCACAAGGTAGATAATCTTTCTAGGACCAACCATGAGTATTGGGAACCCAAGATCTATGCTAAAGTTGTGAAGGACCATGTGAACCATTAGAATTGTGTCTATGACCATTGAGACTATGCCCACATTGGCATTCACAAGAAGGGGACTATCCTCTACGAGGGAGAGATCAATGGGATTCTAACAACCATACAAAGTGTCTTACCACAATTGTCAAGTAACATCTATAAGTGAGCAACTTTATTAGCTTACACTTGTATTTACAAGAAAGCATTCGAAAAAAATCAAGATTTAGAATACATATATAAAAATGAATATCAACATAAGCTCCTAAGAAGGAAAGAGCTTAAATAACTAGAGTGTTGTTTGTCATTTTGAAAGTCAAACCTTCTTTAACTTTCAAAATAACAAATAATATGTTGACTATTGACTTTTAGATTCTAAGATACCTAAATACTCTAAAAAGAAACCATATCTGGGTTGAATTTAACATAAATTCTTGACCTATCCCAAAGAAAACTCTGATCTAAAATACTTTGAAATCTTGTAGATCCAACTCCAAACATAATCTCATATAAATATATAAATTTACACATGCCTTTATAAATTGAACTAGTCTTTAATAACATATAGATTAAATTAAACCAGTACTTGCTAGATTTCTACAAAAATCATATACCACAACTGGAATTTGTTTGATTTCTATCCATTCACAGAATGCGAAGAAGAAAGGGCAGTGAACATACTGCTAATTAGCTCAAACTTCATGTAATTGGGCAGCTAGCCGTAGACCATACTCAATGCCCAGAGTAGCTTATGCATTCACTGGCCAACGCCTGGACATTTGCTTTGGAAGACCCTCCATCTTCAGGAGCTTTTGTGAATATCCGACAATCATAGCATTCCATTAGGTGACATCTCTTGAAGGAATTTTGTCAAACAGTTCAGTGCCTTGTACATACTTCCACATTTTGGATGCATGGTTTCCAGGGCAGTTGTAATTACAAAGTTCCTTATCCTGTGAAGTATGTCCATGCGCTGTTACAAAGCTCCCATTTTAATCCAGGCTGAGAGAATGTTGGCGTGTGCATATGATTGATGTATCCTTTGATTTTTGTCTGAGTATACATTTGGTTGACGTGTGCATATGTCTAAGGAAATTTTCTATTTTTGTACTTGCATCATTTTAAGTTTAATTTGAATTGAAGAATGTGGTAAAGGGTGGGTTTAATTTGAACTAAAGAAAGCGGTAAAGGGCGGAAGAACTAAATAATCACGGTGTCGTGCATCATCCTAACCACCATGTTATCTGTCATCCTCCCGTTAGTTCCGCTTGTAGCTTGGTGGGTCCCTCTATATCGTTTTGGATGGAATTTTATGTATGTTGCATGCATATTACATCATGTTTTTATGTATGGTTTTATGCCTTTTTGCATGTACATAGGTGAATTTTGTCTAAGAGTTAGCCGGCTCCCACAATTACTTGGGTATTCTTTATATTTAACTTGCAATAACTAAAAAAATTTCTTAGACACACCATTATATATTAATTTAAAATATAACAACAATATTAAACATTATAAACAAGACATAAATTCATAATGATATGTGTTATTTATTTCATGCAATCTAATTTTTCAAATTGATCCTATTTTAAATATTTTTACAACAGCTCTCAACTCATACTTTAAAATGTTAATAAGCCAATCTTTCAAATCATATCAATCATTAATAAATATTATCAACTCAATTCAAACCCTCACAAAATAACTTGTCGAATCAAAATGATACATAGTATTCAAATTCCCTATAAATTCAGTTTGAATTCTACATTCCACATTTAATAGTTTCATTGCTCTTATTGCAGCTTCAAAACACACCTGTCAATTCTACGTTGCACATTTCACACTATCAACCACCTATTGTTGTTTCATACACACCTACTCTAGCTTCCAAAGTATGTGTATTTGAGAGTTGTTATAAGAATAAAATTGATGAATTTATTTGATATATGTTCATGGTTCATATGTGTATGAAGAATGTAAATTTGAGAATTGTTATAATAATAAAATTGATTAAACTAAAGTGTTAGCATGAGTGTATATTCATATTCTCACAAAATAAAAAATTAAATATAACATCATAAAATTGTCACCCTTACCAATTTCACACTAGATTTAGCTCCCCCTTATGTGTCAAGACCTAATTATGCTCTTAATTTTCCCATTTTATAATAATATTCAAAAAATCAAAATTAATTTGGGAATTAATATTATATATATTTCACAACACTTAATACCACATATAGTTCTCGACTAGGGAGCTAGTTCCCTTGTCCAAAATATTTTAGCTCCAATTTAAATATTTTATTGTTAGTATTTTAATATTTAAAAAATATATCATTTTTCAATAGTCGGTAATTAATTTTTTTGAAATTAAAGAAATTCATATATAAGATTTTTTACCATTTGAAATCTAATTGCAAGAATTTAGGAATTTTAAATTAAATTGAGCATCCTAAAGAGAAATCAAGAATAGGATTATGAAGATTATTGCAGCATTATTTTAATCAAGCTTCATCATTGTAAAGCATCAACCTTTTATGTGAGTTCATTCATGTTTCTATCTGTAGTTGTATACTAACATTTATAGGACATCAAATGAAATACATTCTCCTTGAACATGATGAGTAAGATGAGTGCAGTCCGTCAAGGAATGCAGATATGAATAGTGACTTGTACCATATCAATTTATCATTCTTTTTACCCATTTGCCTCTACCCAATCAAGGGTAAGCTCTCTTTTATGTTACCATAGCCATTGTAGAGGTAGAAATACCAATGTTAGAGTTTGACTTAGGCATTCCCCTATATGGAAACCCCCTTTCCCCTCTCTCTTGTGTGTAGGTATAAATCTCAAGAAAATTTGGAAGGAATTGAAGATCTAACCAAGCATTCAATCCTACATCCTTTCCAATTAAGGAAAGTAGAATTTATCTATGTTAGATGAAGTTCCAATAGTGAATTCAACAAGGAAGATCCTACAAGTAGTTTTCATTAGAGATACGGATTTTGAGTTTGAAGGTATACATCTATAGGTCTAGGGTAACATCACCCCTATATAGTTGTTTCAAGCTCAGATTTGCATGCCAAGTTATTTTGTGCCCACCTTTTACTATTCTTAACTTTGTTTCTATTTTTTTGTGTTGCATCTATCTGAGGTCATATCACTTTGTTGTGTTTTCATAGTTAACCAAGGTGTATCATTTATTAGATGCATGGGATAATTGAGAGGGGGTGAATCAGTTGAATATTAAAATATCAAAACCCTCATTAACATTCAAATCCTTATTATCCCTTAAACCTTTAATCAAATTTAGCATGAAAGTAAACAAGTGAACCAACACATCAAAACACCGTGCACAATAGAACACCAAATTTATGTGGAAAACCCAAGAAGGTAAAAAACACAATGAGGATTATCTCACTATATAAATAAATTGCAACATCGAATACAATAGACTCACTACTAGAGGGCTCACTTCCCAAAAGAAAGAATGGATACTACCAATGGCTCACTACTAGATTAGAGAGAGGAAAGAAAAGAAATGTTGCAAAGATAACTCTATCTCAGAGCAACATGAAGATCCACCACAACCACTCTACAACATTTAAAACCTTTAGCTCACTTCCTTTAGTGACATTAGGTACATTAAAAATGTAGACACCTTTTTCTCACTACTTACAGTAGCCTTAATCTTCAAATCTCCCACTCACATTACAAATCTTGATCACATTTTACACCTCACACCACACATAATTCTCCAACACTCTACCTAGCATTTATACTATCCTAAACCTTGAAAATATTCTCCAAGGTGGGCTATGCAAGTCAAATGTGCAATTACAAAATAGATTGACACAAAACATTTCCATAGTGGAAAGTGCGTCGCAAAAAATGTATCTTTGACATTTTAACTTATTTTGGGCCTTTCTTGTGGTTTTTGGCCTAGTTTTGCCTAGATTTAATGTTGTAATGTGGCCAACACATTCATATTAGGTCTTGGACCTCGGTAAATCCATAAGAATTCTATGGTGTCTTGCAAAGGTGTTGTGAAGTGTTGTAACCCACTTTCACACTTTTCTAGGACCCTTCTATCACCATTCACTTAAACAACCTCTTTTTATCACTTACCAAGCCTTATTTCAAAGTGTTGTAAGGAGTTTTAATAAACTCTCACACTTTCTTAGGCTTTTCATCAATAATTTTACCCTTTCTTATATTAAAATGGCCTCATTGTGCACTTACAGGCCCTACTTAAGTGTGTTTTGGAGAACAATCCCATTAAGCATCATTTAATACACTTTAATTCTCGATAATAAGTAAAATTTCCCTAGTGCGACCAAGTCGCCACCTTGGGCGACTTAGTCCCATTTGGCATAAAAATCAAAATTAATTCAAAATTTTGGAAGGTCTTTGTTCTCTAAACCCTAAGGTCGGCCTATGATGTGGTATTTTCGGGAAACTAGGGAAAATCATGTATAAATAAAGGGTTTTCCCCTCATTTTGACCCCCATTATATTTTATTCTATTCATTCACTTAATCTTCTCAATCACTCATCTTCCATTCTTCTCAAGCAAGCTAGGGTTTCAACTTTCTAAGTCATCAAGAAGCATTCAAGGGTTGAATCTTCATCCATTGTTGCAGTAATTCAAGATCAATCTTCATGGTCTTATTTGTTAAAGAGAAAGGTGTGAAATGTTGTCAACAACTTGTCAAATCCCTTTAAGGTTGACTAAACCCTAAAAGAAGCTTGGAGAACACCTACAAGTCAAGTTCTACAGTTTCAGATCTGAAAAATTACCAAGAGTAGAAGTGCAGACCAAGAGCTACAGATTCCCTTTTTCGAATCCTCAGAAAAGTCAAAGTGGGCACTTCCCCTAGTTGTGGTGACTTCATCCCATTGTGCAAGTTTTTTAGAGATTTATGCGGATTCAAATACCCATTTGGCTGAAACGGGTTTCAATGTAGTTTTCCAAAATTTTCCCGAAACTAGACTAAGTCACCCAATTTGGTACAAGTGTCCAGCTAGGCTTAAAAACTAGATTTTGTAGAATTTCAGGGACATTTGTAGTCTTCACTCCAACCTCTATCATTTTCTAGGTTCACTCTTTCTATTACCCCTTTTATCTTGTTCTATATTTCATTTAATCTATCTTTCTGCATATCACATTGCATCTTCAAACATTCTATGTTTTCCAATTTTACACTTGGTGGTGAACCCCTTTCTATCCCTTCTTCACCCCCAAGAATTCTCCCTTTGACAGATTTCAATCTCCTTTGCATTAAAGTATCAAGGGTTTGTTCTTGAATGAATTGTGAATCTTTGTCCCTTCCCCTTTAGGTGAAAAACCCTAGATGTACAACAAAGGTGACAAAACTTGCAGTTCATTTTGGTGAACCCACCTTTCAAACACCTTCTTGTCTAATTTGGAATTATTTATCATCCTAGGTTTGCATTACATTGAATTTGCATTAGGAGTTTGCATTAGTTAATTTGCACTCTAGGGTTTCAAATTTTGCATTAGTGAAAGTGCATATAGGTTGAATTTTTGCATCCCAAATCATTACAATTTTTTTGAAATTCTACATTTTCATCTTAGGTATGCATCTTACAATACATAAACCATCAAAATCCATCAAAAAAATCTAAAAATTATAAAAAAAGAATCCCCAGTAGGACTAATTTGCCACCTTGGGCGACTTAGTCCCTTTATGCCCATGAAACGACCTTTTACAGAGCTGAAAACCCTATTTTTAAGCTTTTGTTTTCTGCCATTACTTATCTATATCAATCAGTTGAGTTTCTATTACATGCATTTCATTGGATCTAGCCTAAATTAGCTCATTTCATGCATTGCTTCAATTCAATTTTGCATCATTGCATAGTGTAATTAGCAAATTACCTTGTGTGAAATCTGAAAAATTGCATTTCATTCTAGGTCTTAACATTTCATTGTTAAAAAATGTTAGTTTCAATCTTTTCCCAAATTACAAAGAATAAGTTAGTAAATAAACATGATATTCATTCATTCAATGCATTCCCTAGTTATGAGAGTCTCTTAGCGCAAGAGAGTGAAAATGATAATACTTGCCTTAAACTTACACCCTCTCCTATCTTTCCTATTTGTGTGGATGATGTGATAGAAGATTATACAAACATAGATAACCATGATAATCATATTTATTCTTCTCACGATACCTCTTCTTTTAAAGATAAAGGTATCTTGGCAAAAGAAGATACAATCATTGAGAATCATGGCGATATTTCTTATCCTTCTCCTCATCCCCTTAGGGAAGATATTGTAGAACAAGAAAATGAAATCATAGACACATTCCTAACATTACCTTACCTAATTTCAATTCTCGTTTGGCTTGTGAGAGTGATAAGAAACTTAGATGTCCCCTCTCACCTAAGGAAACCCTTATTGAGCAAGACAATTCAACCATTGATCATTCCCCTATTTGTGATGAAGTTATTTTAGAAGAACCAACATCTGATTGTCAAGAGTAGTTGGTTTGTAGTTCTCGTAAAACCCTTCCTCCTAGGGAGGATATCATGCTACACAATAAGGGTAACATTGATAATAATATTGCATCCATAGAAGAAGATGAAGAGACACCATTAGACTCTCACTCACTAAGGGATGTTAATATTATTCAACCGCAACTCATCCTCTACCCACCATCACACAAACCTTCAACTCGACACAAACCCAAACTTATCCTTTATCCGCCTAACAACAATGTTTCGCACACACATTACACCAAAAACAATCTGCGACCACAACAATCAACCTCAAAACCCTTACCTTTGCCCAATCCCATCTTGCCTCGGGATCCTTGATTAAATTTACTCATTAGGGAGTATGATCTTTTTGAACAACTAAGAAATAATCCTACCAAGATATCCCTATGGGATTTAATTTAGAATTCACCTGGCTATCACAATATGCTTCAAACAACCTTATAATAAGTTCCTATCCCTTCTAATGCGCAACCGAATGACATAGCAACCCTATTTCAAGGAATAAATGTTGATATTGTTTTTCACCAAAGTGAGCTCCCTCATTTGGAAATGCAACAACAAAATGAAGCTTTCATAATAATATCTCAATTCAAAAGAAAAGGAATCAAGAGAACTCTTGTCGATACCGGCTCTACCCTTAATGTGTGTAGTGTGAGCCTTTTGGATAGGCTTGGTATTGATCAATCAACCATTCAACCTGATTCTTTATCTATTAAGGGATTTGACAATGCCACAAGGAAACTGATAGGTGTGATTACTTTACCTCTTACCGTTGGAAAGGCCACATTTAAAACACCGATCCATGTTATGCCTCATGAACTTTCATATAATCTTCTCTTAGGTGGACCATGGATTCATGCAATGAATGGGGTTCCTTCGACTCTTCACCGTAAATTGAAATACATCTACAACAATCAAGTGCACACACTTGACGTTGATCCTGAGTCGTTTAGTGTCTTACAACTTGAGACAAACAAAGAGCATCATTTCAACACCTTAACACCAACCACACAAGTGGAACACGTACAAAAAATGCCCTTAGATGATGATTGGGGTTCCTTAGACTTCACACCTACATTAATGGGAGAATACAAGATCATAAACAAAGAGTCTAGAAAGGGAACCACAGACTTGTCAACACAAGACTCGCCAGATTCTTCACAAGAATCCACCTCAACTACTTTAGGCAACAAAGCAAACAATGAACAACCACCCAATCCAAGAGCAATGAAAAACCTTTATAGAAAAGGTTATGAGCTTATAAAACAACTTGGCTATAGTGGAAAATAATATGGTGCTAATGAACAAGGTATCTGCAACCCCATTGATCCTAATACACAAACAATGACTCATGGTCTTGGTTATTTTCCTTTGATAGAAATCACCAAGCCTTCACCTCACATCAACACTATCCCAAAACATCCCTCTAAATGAACCTTAACACTAGTGCATCCCAACTTGCTAAACACTAGTGGGCTCAAAAGTGGTCCTTTGCAACACTTGAAAAACACAAATAAATTTTCGCCTAATGTCAATGTCATCTCGCAAAACACTAATGATTTGAATTTTACACACTCCTCTAAAGGAGTGTACAAAATCTCACAATCCACAGACTCTTGCGTAGATATGACATCTTCTACTAAGAAAAAGAGACCTTTGTTACACAATAAAAGAACACCTTATACCTTTGATAAAGAGGGCATCTTGTCGAGACTCCTCCAAGATCACTTGATATCCCTTCCGCCAAAAACTTGCAATAAATTCTATTACAAGAATTCCTTTTGCACCTATCACAGAGTCCATGGTCATTCTACTAATTAATGTAAGGCCTTGAGTAGTAAAATCCAACGACTTAAGGAGCTTGGTGTGCTCCCTTATGTGGTGGCACATAATTCGTCTAATCGATACTGATTTTTACTCTACCATGCATTCCATCAATCCTTTCAACTCACTCTTGTCCTACAAGGGGTTAGGTAGCCTTATCCTCATATGTCACTTGTCAGTGTCTCTTTTGGCTAGTCGTAACCTTTCATGAACATATAAGAGAAATCTTGGGATGTGGACAACATATCTTAAGTTGACTCGCACGTGACATACTACCCTTTTTATGACATAGCTTATCGGAAACATATGACATGGCATAGGGCATTCTGAATAAGCTATCATGTATTCTTCTTCTACTTTAAATAAATTTCTCACAGTAATGGTGTTCAAAACCACTTTAAAGTGGAGGCATACATTGACACTCACATTTCATTGTGCGATTTTCTTTTTCTTGCAATCCCCTCTCTTGGAAACATTAGGTACAATGTTTCTTAGGATAAGACATTGCACTTGTCCTCTCTTACAAACAAGATGAGACTATTTTCACTTTTCCTCTCTTAGAGACATTAAACATGATGTTCCTTAAGATGAGACCTTGCACGAACTAAGAAAAATCCCTTTGAATATTTCCTACACCATTTTTACATTTCAAAAATCACTTACAAAAGTCATTTTCTTTTGTGGCGTCTTATTAAAGTTATTAGGAGGTATAAATTTGGTATGGTTCAAGCGGGAAGCCCAATCAGCAGCATGAACTTTCCCATAGCCACCTGTGTGTGTGTGAGTACATACCAGTCAGGAGTGTATGTTTCTCACCTTCTTGGACTTCTCACCCAATAGACAACCAAGAGTTTTGTCACCTTAGAGTGAGTATGCATTTTTTGGACAAACAACCTAGATCTAATCCATAACTAGCTATACAAACGGTTGAAGCTTGATCCACCTTTTTACTTTCATTCTTCTCTCCCTTCTAGTTCTTGCCACTACATGATCATGTATCTTGATTGGCTACAAATGATTCACCTTTGTGTGTGTCCTCTTGCACTTATGTTGGTTTGACTTAGGATCTTGGATCTTGGGGGCTTGTGCAACCTCCTTTCATCTTTGTCATCCTTTATCATTTGCATTGGTACAATTGGACCCTTCTCTTGAATGGCTACTTTAGTGTGAGTTTTAAGCAAGTTCATCCTCTCACTAAAGTAGGAGCTAAATGTGTCACAAAAAAATGAATCCTTGACATTTTTGCTCATTTTGGGCCTTTCTTGTGGATTTTGGCCTAGTTTTGCCTAGATTTAATGTTGTAATGTTGCCAACACATTCACATTAGGTCTTGGACCCTGGTAAATCAATAAGAATTATATGGTGTCTTGCAAAGTTGTTATGAAATTGATTGATTTATTTAATTTAGAGAGGAAATGGTAAAGGATAAGTATTTAATTAAATACTTTTGGGAACCTTAGGGAAAGGGGATAGTATTAATTAAATATGTCATTTAATTAATATAGATGGATTAGACGAATAAATAATGGGATTATGACCATATGGAAGTGGTCAAATTTGGATGTCTACAAGAATAATTTACATGTGTACTTGAAATGATTGACTAGGGTAAATTATATTATGGTTATGTTATTTAGGTTTTAGCAAAGAAATATATATACACTAACTTGAGGGAATTTGTGCACACTATTATTAAATAGACCTATTAAATTTCACATATCTTATCTAATATAGTTTGACCCCTACCATTATATCTTTTATTTTTTCTATGAAATAAAAATTATCTCCATAGAAATATAGAATGAGATTTATGTGTACCTTAACCTACAACTACACCTCCTTGAAATGCATCTTGATTTACCTCATAAGGTTGGTTTTAGTAGCACACAAATTGATATCTAGATAGAAAATCCATCATCTCCTTCAAAAATGAATAATTAATTTAAGTTCTAACTGATATCCAATGGTTGAAAATAATCTGGGTCTTCTCCACCAATAAATATTTAAAGGTTTAATAGTATAGGAAAGGTGAAAAATAGCACCTCAAAAAATGAACCATTCATAATTTAAAACCGTAGCTCCTTTTCCCTAGAATCACTACTAAAATCCAAGAGAAGGTGAACATTGTAGTTTGGACAAAGAGTAAAATTTTTCAATAAGGAAAGGATAGTACGAAGCTAGAACAAAGGAGAGGGAACCTCATCTTCTTCTTTGATCTTCAAAAAACCTAAGAGGTTGGTCCTTGAGGTTTCTCATAGGAAAATTAAAGAGAAATGATAGATAAAAAAATAGATCTTGACTAACAATGTGCTATATGGTAGCCATGACTAGATCTTAAGACCTCATTTCAATTAGATATGACCCTTTGTGATGTTAAATAATAATTACCTCTCTAAATATTTTATTATTTCTAAAGAAATTGATTATAGGAGTGAGCATAACCCATACATGAGAAACCCCTTAAATAATAATTCAATTATAAATTTTGTTAACATGTGAAAAAAGATATAAAGTTGGCTTGTGTAGATGTATAAGGAAAAAACTAATGCTACAAAAAAATGAAAACATAATTTTTTAATGATCTAAGAATGGTATGATAGGAGAGGAGGCCATTGTACACTATTTTCTTGATCCAATGAGAAAATGAGTCAGGTTTCAAAAACTTATATAAAAATGCATGTGTAGAAAACACTAAATAAAAAATATCAATGGATCTACAAAACTATAAATTGGGATATATGATTAGCTACTTTATGGTTATCCAAATTTATTCCTTTAAGTAACTATTAGTATACACAAGAAATTTTTCTTCAATAATCCACTAATGAACAATGTGAACCCATATGTTGTATCATTGTGAATGGCATCGAATAGACTTTATTCAAGTTGTATAAGTATCTACATAGATTAAGAAATTGTTATAACACCAAATCAACAAGTGTGACCTTAACAATAGACACACCAAACCTATTCCCTAAGTAAACCATTATAATCATGGAGAAACATGTGTCATGAAGAGGATTTTGTAGTTTGATTTAACTTCCCTTATTTGGTAACATCCACTTGACATGAGAAATTAAAAGTGAATAATTTTATTGATGTCCCTAGGCTAGACTTGATTAGTAGAGACACAAAGTATACAATAGGTTCAAGACCTAAAACTATCCATTCAACCCCCACTATAACATATTTACATGCTTATATATTGCTATATTTTTCATACAACTAAGTGGGCATGATAAAATAAACTAATAGGGTACATGGATGTATATTTACAAATTGTCATAACCATTCAAAAATTTCTAAGTAAAATAATTTCACTTGTGTTAAATAGAAGAAATATCTCTTTAATATTCTCAAGTACCTTAGGATAATGGTAGAATGCTCCTAAACATGTGGGTCAATAGTTTATTATAAGAAAAATTCAATGTATGGAGAGGTAACTTAGAAGAAAAATATAGATTTATGAGATCTCATAGAAAAAAAAATATGATTAAATTAACAACCATATTGTACCAAAATTATTGTTGGAAGTTTGTCAATATTGTCATTGGTGTGACCATGTTGTTCTGGTACTGGGTACTGGTGTGAAGACCATGCTTATCTCATGTGGTATTTGATCTGGTATTTCTGGTATGTTGGTTCAGATATCTTGTCCGATAATTGGTATGATCTAGGGTTTTGGAAAAAGGCTTATAATGGCCAGAAGCACGTATACATGCATTCTTAGATGTTCTCATGTTTGATTAATGCATTGACATCGGTTCTTGAGATTACGTTTCAGTATCTAGCTAATCCTACTTGACATGATGTTGCACGACACAGATGAATTAATCTTTATATGAAGCCGACCTAATCAATACATATGGATACATCAGGTATTTATACAAGATAACAATGAAAAGGTATTAAGGCGATGAAGCGAAAAAAGGATAAGCAATGTGAATGAAAGAAGGAGAAGAAGTATGTATGAGTGAAGTGTGAATAGTGGTTGAAGATGAGCAAATACTCTGAGCATCAAAGGAATTGAATCTGGACATGTGGTGCATCTTTCTTAGTTCAAATCTTGGCGGTTAGCCAGTTTATGTTTACTTTTTCTATAGGCAGTCAGCCTCCATTTTGGAAAGTAAGTCCTTGTAAGCAGTGAGCTTCTGTTTGTGGCAGTGAGCCTCTTATTACCAATTTTGATATAACTTTATATACTGTGAGTTAAACCTCACCATGGTTTTTCCCATATTGGGTTTTCCACACAATATGGTGTTCATGTGTTTTAGAACTTAATGTTAACTATTACTTTAATCTGCTCTATGGTGTAATAAATTTTTAAGTGTTTTTTCAATGAGTTTGTGTGGATATTGATTCACCCCCCCTCTCAATATTTGGTTTATTCAATAATTGGTATTAGAGCTTTGGTTCCTCTGAAGAATTTTAACAGCTTGAGGGAGATCCTACAGATTGAACAAATGGATAAAGAAGAGCTCTAGACTGCCCTTGAAGATCTAGACAAGGTTGAAATTGAAAATAGAGAACTAAAGGAAAATCTTGATGAAGCAAATGAGTGTGTTAGAAAATTGAAAGAGCAATTAAAGAAATTCAAGGAAAGATACAGAGAAGTGAGTGAGGATTTGAAGCAAGCAAATGATGAGAACATCGAACTGAAGTTGAAGATAGATGAAAAGAAGAAAGTTGAAGAATGTTTAAAAATAGTGATACAAAGCAAAGTTGATGTTTGTCATAGGCTTGAACAGGAAGTGATAAGTCTAAAGATTGAACTTGAGAAAGCAAAAATCTATGAAGAAGATTTCATGTCAAGCTCCACCAAGCTTGATGAATTGATAGCAGGACAAAAACCTTCAAGGAAAAAAGTGGCTTAAGAAATGAAGCTGATAGAAAAATATAGAATTCAAATACATTAAATAATTAAAAAGATCAAGAAAAAGGAAAGCAGAAATTTTTTTTGGAAGGAAACCACCTGTCAGACAACCAAATGCACAAAGGTACTCATCATTCAATGGTGTTTGTTTTTCATGTAAGAAGTTTGTTCATAAGGAAAATGAGTGTAGGAGTAGGTTGAATCATTTTTCTGGTTCTTTCTCTAGACATTATTATGCATGTAAGAAGATAGGACATAAAGCTACTAAATGCAGATCTTTAGTTAGTTGAGTGATGATGAATAAGTTCAATAGAAATCAATCATTCAATTGTTATTTTTATACTTGTAACATGTTTGGACATAACTTGAATCAATGTAGAACAAGGATGAATGGAAATTGAACAAGACAGAATGTAGTCTGCTAATATTGCAAGAAACCAAGACATATCTCAAAAGTATGCAGAAACAAAAAAAAGGGAGCAGTCTGCTCTGGTGGAAGATATGGAAAAGATTGATAAGGAAGGGGTTAAGTAGGAAATGAGAAAAATATGGAAAAGGAAATAAGAATTAGAATCTACTGATGCATTTGTACCCTCATTCGGTGCAGATGAATCCTTTGGGAACTAGACCTAGCTTGGTCTTAGGGGGAGCTTTATCAAAAAATAAATTAAACCCTCGAAAATATAGCATGTCAGATGCTGACACATGGATATGTTGTGAAGAATGACATAACATAAATTATGCAAAAGAAACCGGAAGAAAAGATGCATACATACCCTTTTGTAGAGCGAATTACGGTTTCTTAGTTTAAATAGCAGTGAAGTTTGTTATCTTTTTTCAATTAATGAGAATTAGGGAAAAATGATGAAATATAAAGGAAATCTCGTAAATCATTTTGATCATCAAATTCATTCAAATAATTTGTAGAAGAGCTTGGAACCTTCTTGAAGCATCTCTGAAGCAATTTGAAGACCTTTGAAGAAATCATTGTGGTCGCTCGATATAAGTGACTAAAATTTCCCATCTTGTGGCAGCAAAGGAAATGTAACTGAAGAATTTTTCTTGTTAAATTTTGAGAGCTATAATGGAAATATTTAAAAGGAATACCCCTCTAAAGTTGAAAGGAGTTGAGATGGATGAGTTTGATCATCATAAAATAAAGAAATTGGAATTAGGGTTGGAACCGAACAATTTATTGAACATACAAACCCTAGGATTGGATATATGGGGAGAATTCCCCTGGTTTGCTAAAAAAAAAATTATCCTGTTTCTTCTAAGAAAACTCAAGGATGGCAACATTATATTGGACAAACCCTACCTCATTTTGAAAGAAGAAAATGAAGCGGTTACCAGACTCTGCAGTATTGGAGAACTTCCTGGATGAAAACAATAAAATACAAGGAAGTGGAGGAAATGATGGGAGTCGACAAGGACCTCCGAGCACTATTGATTGACACTATTGGTGATGCCTAGATTAGGTATGTTGCATATGACATCTCCTCTAAAATATTTTTTAAAAATCATGAAGGCTCTACTTCGACCATTGTAGTTTATTTGGTGCATAAAATGGTAAAGGAGAATGTACAATTTGATCTTTGTAAGCTAATTCTTGAAAATATTACTGAGAATATAGAAATGACACTAGGAGAAGGATATCCATTCTATTTTGGATCCTTTCTTACATGTTTGGTAGTTTATTTTTTGAAATCTCTATCGGGAAAGAAAGATGTTGAGTGGGAATCTGGGATTCCTGTTGCAAAACATATATTCAGGCACTTGGAATGCTTGGAGGATAAAGCAAGTGCGTGCAAAATTTTTTTCTCATCATTGCAGAATGTGATGAGATCCGGTGAAGTCATTGTAATATGATTTGAGGAAGGTTCTTCCTTCGGGATGAAGGAATTGGAAGTTGTCACTAGCGATTCCCCTCCGGAATTGAAGAAAATTTTTTTATCTTTGAAGATGTTATTGCTATCTCTGAAGAAAAGAAAGAAGAAGAAGAACTCTTGATTGGATCTGAATCTTTCGATCCAGAAGGCATCCAGTCCATGATAATACAGGGAAAAATGAAGAAATTTTGTGATGTATGGAGTAAGGCTTCACCCGTTGATAGACTTAAAATTGATGATGCCTTAGTCGAATATATTTTGCGTAAAGGTATTGATGTATCTATTGTTTATGAATTCTTACCTAAAATTTTAGTTGAAATAGTTGAAGAGAGAATGGTACTTGAAGGTCTGAGAGGATGAAAACTGGAACCTTCAGTTGAAAAGAGGTGTTCAAAGGAAAAAAAAAGGTTATATAAACTAATTGCAGAGACAAAGAAATGCATGAAAGAAATGACAGACATATACAAGTATTGTCTTTGGTGGCCTACTGTTGTTGATAAATTTCAAAACGGAATTGAAGCAATAGAAGCTGAGGTGAACAATATTGGAAAGAAATTTGATATTTTTGAGAACAAAGAAGGGAAGCAAATGTTGAGAATTGGTGAAATTCCGGCTAAAATGATCATAGTATAGAGGAAAAGGGATGACGTAGTAAAAAACTTTTGGCTTTTGAAGGAAGTGGTTGAGGTTTGGTTAGACCATCTTTTCGAGATACTCTCTGATGCGGAAGACTATGAGAAGCAATGCTCATCCATGGATTGGTCGTTCTCCTTCACACTATTGGTTGTATTGGATTGTGTGTGAAAGAATGGATTCAATTGTACTGGAATAGAAGAAATTGCTTCATGTGATCAAAGACATGTACAAAAAAGTGTTCCAGGTGAAAACAACCTTTCTAGTTTGAGAAATTGGATACTTTAAAGTCTTAAAGTTTTGAAATTTTGAATGAAAATATTAAAATATTGGATGTCACCATGTTCTTGTTTCTTTTTGGTGCCCTTTTCCATTGATGTCAAAGGGGGAGAGTTTTGGAGAATCTTGAATCAAAATTTTTGCACATGTTGCCATCAATGACAAAGGGGGAGATTGTTGGAAGTTTGTCAATATTGTCATTGATGTCACCATGTTGGTTCGGTACTAGGTACTGGTGTGAAGATCATGCTTATCTCATTTGGTATTTAATCTGGTATTTCTGGTATGTTGGTCTGGATATCTCCTTCAGTAATCGGTATGATTTGAGGTTTTGGAAAAAGGCTTATAATGGTCAGAAGTGCATATACATGCATTGTTAGATGTTCTCATGTCCGAGTAATGCATTGACATTGGTTCTTGAGATTATATTTCAACATCTAGCTAATCCTACCCGACATGATGTTGCATGACACAGATGAATTAATCTTGATATAAATCTTACCTAATCAATACATATGGATACATCAGGTATGTTGGACTTGTCGTTGCACCAAAATATCAACCTATCAATGCTCGATACAAGCTTCAGTTAAGAACCATAGGAGGCGATTAGACCATGTCACAAACCCAAGTGCTAGTGCTGCAAGGAAGACCAAGGGTCACACCTTGCAACAATCCCCCCCAGCACAAGCGTGGGGTTTGAACCTATGACCAACTCTGATACCAATTGTTGGACTTTTCGTTGCACCAAAAGATCGACCTGTCAATGCCCGATACAAGCTTTGGTTAAGAACCACAGGAGGCAGTTAGACCATGTCACAAACCCAAGCGCTAGTGCTGCAAGGAAGACCAAGGGTCAAACCTTGCAACAAGGTATTTATAAAAGATAGCTAGAGAATGAAAAGGTAGTAAGGCGACGAAGCAAAAAAGGGATAAGCAATCCGAATGCGAGAAGGAGAAGTATGTATGAGCAAAGTGTGAATAGTTGTTGAAGATCAACAAATACTTTGAGCATCAAAGGAACTGAATCTACACATGTGGTGTATCTTTCTTAGTTCAACTCTTGGTGGTTAGCCAATTTATGTTTACTTTTTTTGTAGTAAGTGAGCCTCCATTTTGGACAGTAAGTCCTTGTAAGCAGTGAGCTATTGTTTGTGGTAGTGAGCCTCTTATTACTGGTTTTGATATAACTTTATATACTGTGAGTAAATCCTCACCGTGGTTTTTCCCTTATTGGTTTTTCCACATAAAATATGGTGTTCATGTGTTTTGGAACTTAATGTTAACTATTACTTTAATATTCTTTATGGTGCAATAAATTTTTAAGTGTTTGTTCAATGAGTTTGTGTGGATACCGACTCACCCCCCCTCTCAGTATCTGGTTTATTCAACAAAAAATATATATCAATCTCATATAGAACCTTGACATGTGCCATGCCCATGCCTATTCAATAATTATCAATATTTATTTGTCTTTATCAATTTTAAATCTAAACCATTAAATGCATGTACTTATTAGTTGCATACTCTTATTCAACCAACAACTCTAGTGTCAATCCATTTAATATGTAAGTGTGACTATCAAATAATTTTTGGACTACTCATTACATACAATTATTACAATACTAAATAGACAAGTACTTACTGACACTTGTTACATCTTTGATTTACGTTTGACAATTAATAAAAAGTAGAAGTTGGGTAATGTGAATGCAAAGATTTTTTATGAGACTATTTACAACCCAAATATGTGAGCACTGTTGAGTGACTTCACAATCCAAATATATGGAGGCGTACGCAGTCCCGAATTGTGAGACTTGTTGAAAAAATTATTCACAAGTAGTTAGGAAAATTTTATGAGTGTTGAAGTGCATTCTAATTTCTAGTGAGGTCAATGTGCATGTAAACAATACAACAAGAAAAGGGAAAGTTTCACCCACGTACATAGCACAGTCCGTGGAATTTGGAAAACACATGGAATGTTGATCAAGTGTGTGGCGTTAGGAGATGCTCGTGTATGACAAGAAATGGGCATGATTCAATAAAAAAGTAAAAGAAATAAAGATCCCACATTTATGATGGTGATGTTGCAGGTTTCTTGTGGGATAGGAGTTGAGAGTCTAGGTTCTATTAGTTAATAGCATTTAATTTTTTTTAATATGAAAATATAAGTACATATCATATTAATTATGGGTTTAATCAATGTTTGGTGTAGTTAGTCTCTCAACAAAACAACATGTTCATAGAAAATTCGCATACCAATATTCAAATAATGTTCATGAAGCAACAACTCCTTCTAACCATCTTGATAAATCTAAAGTCATGCCCCAAAATAATTTCCAAACTTTCAAGAAACAAAATAAGAGCTTTCTATAAATAAATACACCTCAAACAAGTAAACAAGTTAACACTGAAGTGGCTGCTATAAAAATGATAAATCCATATCCATTTAGGGAGAGGAGTAGATAATTTACCCGTTTACCTCATACACTTCATTCCATCATGTTGCAACTTATAAGTAAGAACTTAGTTACCTTACCTCCTATAAGAGCCATTGATACAACTAAGACATTACATCCAAACTTCAACTCGAATTCCTTTTTCCATTATCACCGATAAAATGGACATGATACAAAAAATTGTAAGCATCTTAAACATATTGTGCAAGACCTCATTGATTCTAATCACATCCAGATTGGTGGTGTTAATGATCGAGGAAATAAGTGTATTTCCCACCCAACCAAAATTTGTGAATCTTTACCAACCCCATGCCAAATAATAATCTCTTTTGTTAAAGCTAATTATTCCAAGAATGATGTCATGAATGTTGACAAACTTGAAGATACAAATAGTGATAATATAAATAAAAATGAGGCAAACTTGGAACATGTGGTCGACTTCATTGATGTGCAACCTCATAAGTGCCAAACCAAAAATGTACCTTGATATTGCTTTCTCCCAAAATGACATAATTAGACATGCACCTGATGGTCCTCTTTACATCACCAGAAGAATGAATGACAAGCTTACTAATGGGATATTAATTGATCATGTGTGTGTAGAGAATGTAATCATAGAGGAATTCTTGTTTGTGCATGAGCTTTATCAATATTTTAATGCACAATAAAAATCATGGATCACAACATCTAATGGTTTTTCTTACCCTACAATAGGTTCAATCACTCTTCCTTTAAAAGCTAGACCCAAATAATTGAATATCTCATTCTCCATCATCCCATCGTCATACCAATTTCGTGTGAAGCTTGGTTACCCATGGCCATGCTTTATGGATGCCATCTCATCGATAGTGCATAAATGCTTAAAGTTTCCATTTGAAAATGATATATTTACTTTGCACAATAGTGGATTTAATCCTTTGTCTTTCCATGACAATTTCTCATTGTATTTATTTTAGCTTGAACCCATGGAACTTGTTAAGCCTTGTGATGATTTCTTTTTCAAATATTATCAAAATTTAATAGAAAAGTACATAATGAAATTATCCATTATCAACATGCCTCAACCCATGATTGAGCATCCTATCATTGATGAAACCATGGTTGAACCAAAATCCCTTCCAAGTAACCAAGATCAACCCATGAAAATCCTTCACCTATTTCCTACAAAAGACAAAGAGATAACCAAATAAGTCCTATTGTCCCTCCTAAGATCAAACATGTTTATAAATATAAAGAGAAAGTGGTTGAACAACCTCCTATGGTTCCTTCCATTCCTCCCTTATGGGAAGAAAATAAACCTATAGTTGATAAACGTGCTCCTACACAATCACAACTTGAAAATCATACAAAGAGAAACACAAATGCTAAAGAGCGTAGATGTAGACATTGTGCTATTGTTCATAGATTAAAAGAAGGGAATAAAACATAAAATAAAGATCAAACACTAATTTAAGCAAAGAAATATGATCCTCCACCTTTCCCACAACAAAAACAACAAGAAACTTATATGGACATTGCCATTAGACATCCGGTTGTGATTAAATTGGATGATGATGATGATGAGATTGCTAAGATTGATGAGGAAGTGCATAATGAGCTAAATTTATTATTTTCCTCTTCCATGAGCTTATATGATAACAATTGTGATGGTCCTCCTATAAAGAGTGACTCACCACGTGTTGAACCTAGTGATGCTCCTAGTACAACACTTGTCATTGTCCCATTGGATAGTTGTCTACCTTCCTCATATGATGAACAAGATTAGGATGTAGATGATCTACTATAGGTTGAATCGCATGTGCCATACTAGTTTCCTCTTTTTTTATTTGTAATTGCATGTGTGTAATTTTATCCTCTTTATTGTGCTACTTGGCATGTATTTATATGTTTGTGATCCTACTTTGGATGACCCTTGTCACTCCATTGGTGCAAGGATACAAAGGAAGCAAATTTTTTGTGACATTGTTCTATTTGTATCTACATTCTTCAATCTATCATAAACTTTATCTTTTCTCTTGTGTTTTTCTTTTGGGGATGACACAAGGCATCAAGATATTCAGGTCTCTTCCATGTAGACCTATAATTTTCCCTTTTTTTCTCTCTATGTGTCATTATTCCTTTGTGTTCATTATTATATGAGTACTTTTGGGAACGATGATTATTTTGAGCTTGATTATTTCATTGCAACAATGACAAATATTGAACCTATATTCATGGATCCCTTATGTGTTATCTTAGGATTGCATATGGGGAAACCCTCTTTTCCATGACATATCTCTATCTTAGAAACATATGTTTTACATAGGGCTTTCTAAATAAATCTCTCATGTATTGGCATTTATTGTGTTCTACTTTAAAGTAATTGTTCACATAATGGTGTTTAGAAATTTCTTTAAAGTGGGGGCATATGCATCCCCTCTCATTATTTTCTTCAAAGTGTGGTCTTCTTACTTCACACGATGTGTCTTCTTGTTGGTGTCATTGGGTTTGATGTCCTTCAATATTGTGACCTTTCTTGGAATATGGCATTTCTCTTAGTGGTGATACTATGAATTGTATTCCCTAATTTGTGATTTTTTTATCCTCAACTATTCCTCTCTTGGAAAAATTAGGCACAATGTTCCCTAAGGTAATCTACCTTTCATGAACTAAGTAAAACCCTTTGAATATCCTATTTCATGTATCAAGGCCACCAATCATAACACAACTTGCTTTCCAATGGATCCTTTTTCATGAGATCCTAGCATAATGCAATTTGCTAGCCTTGTGACCAGTTCTTTGGCACCTTATCAAAGTTATCAAGAGGTATAACTTTGATATGGTTAGTACAATGAGATCCTATACCTAGCATGACTTATCATTAGCCACTTTTTAGGGCTCACCCAGTGGATAGCAGATTTCACTAGCCCATATGAGCACATTTTGCTTGTATAGTGGACAATGGGTTTCCACTTGTGAACGTTTTTGGACAAATAGCTAAGGCTTGATCTGTATTGATTGGAAAAATAGTTGAGGCTTGGTCGACTCCTCTCCCTCTCTCTCTTCTCATTAATTTTGGCAATACATGATTGTGTATCTTGTCTTGATACTACATATTTAACATAGGCATGTGCCTCTTTGTGCCTTTGTTGGTTTTCTATGAGATCTTAGATCTTGGGGGCTTGATCATCCTCCTTGACCTTTATTGTCTTACCTTTCAATTAGTTGCACAATTAGACCTCTCTTGACACTTCTTGTACTACTTTAGTCTGGTTTTGAGTGTAGGGATCATCCTCTCACTAAAGTGGGGGCTAAGTGTAGTGTTGCAAAATGTACTCCTTTACATTTTCAAGCTATTTTTGGGTCCTTTAATAAATTTTACTTAATTAAGCCTTTTATTGGCCCTATTATTCATCTACAAGCCTAATTAATTATAGTTTATGAAAGGGGAATCAATATTTAATTAATGCAATCATCATTTTTAACACCCCAAAATGAATAGGTCTTGGCAATTGATGTCAAGATCGATTCACCTTGGGTGAATGGGTCCCCTTTAGTTGCTAAATTAAAATTTTAAATATGATTATGGTGGCCTTTTAATGATTCCAAATACAAATTCAAATGTCGGCTTGTAATGTTTAATTTTTGGGAAATTAGAAAATTACCTATAAAAGCAAGGTCTTTCTATCATTTCAAATCCTAGAATTTCATGAGAGCAAAAAGTATAGCAAATATTATTTTCAAAGGTGTTCAAAAGAACATTTCTCAAGAATTTTTTGCAACATTCAAGATCACAAGCATCATGTAAAAGTTATCAAGGATCATGCATATTTTTGGAGCTAATATGTTGTGGAGGTGAACCACCAAAAATGATGAGGGGAAAGATGCACTCTTACACCTCTAAGGTTTTACACCTAAGAGGAAAGAGGTCTTTCTTTCACACCTTTTCACATTAGGGTTCATTCAAAGGGGGATTTAGGGCTTAATGTGATGTGTGTGGAGTGCCCTAAATACAATAAACTAAAAATAGAAACTCACTTTGAATGTAAAACCTAAGAGATGTAAAGTGTTGGAAAATACATAATGATATGCAAACATGTACAAAATTACCTAAGAATGTACACTAAGCTATACAAAAATGAAAGAGATAGAATGTGTGCACCTGGGATTTGAAGGAGGATCTATTGGAGGTCTGGAATGATGCTGAAAATGTTGTAGAAGCTGAAAGGGACACTTGTACCAATCTGGGTGACCTAGTCCCAGATTCCCAAAAATTGGTCCAAACCCCATTTCTGCCAAATGGGTGTCTAAAAATGTAAAAATCACAGAAAGGCCTATCTAGTGTGACTGGGTCACCATTCTTGGCGACTTAGTCCTCTTCAGGATTTTTGGAAATTTTGAAGGGGAAACGGAAGCCCTCGGTTCTTCATAGTTGTCCGCTTCTGAAACTTTGATATTTGGGCCTGAAAGTGACTTTTGGTGGATTTTGGTACTTTTCAAGCAAGGAGAGGTCTTCAACAAGTCTTCAAAGCCTTCAATTATCCTCAAAGAACCTAAATCTACAAATACACAAGGAGAGAAAGAGAAAATGTTGATTGTTAGGGATTAGGGGTTTGCCTTGGTCAAACCCCTTTGAGGTAACTAAACTAAAATGAATAGAAATGCAAAGCATGAATATGAAATAATGGAATAATGGGGTATCACCTTGCCCTAATGAGAGATCTTGTGTTGCAGCAATCAACCCTTGGATGCTTTAGAAATGATGTTTTGTTGACTTGGAATACTCAAACCCTAGCTTTCTTGAGAAGGAGTGGATGAGGAGTGAAGAGTTGTGAATAATGAGTGTGTCTTATGAGAAATTAGGGTTTTGAGGCTTATTTATACAATTTATGCCCTTATTTTCCTGAAATAACACCATACAAGCTGACCTTAGGGTTTTAGAGACAAAATCTTCAAAGAATATTAAGTTAAATTTTAATTTTATGCCACATGGGACTAGGTCGCCCAAGGTGGCGACCTAGTCCATCTAGGAAATTTTCATTAATTTTTGGGGATTAAAGTAATATTATTATTGCTTTTTGGGATTGTCTCATGAAAACACACTAACATAGGACTTATATGTGTATTAAGGGGTCATTTAAGCATAATAAAGGGTTGCTTTGGTGATGACAAGCTTAGGAAAGTGTGAATTTTTTTACAACACTTTGGCACAAGGCTTGGAAATGGGTGAAAAGAGGCTAAACAAGGTCCAAAATCCATAGGCAAGGGTCCAAATGAGTGAAAAGTGTCAAAGGCTACACTTCTTGGCGACAAATTTAGGCCCCACTTTAGTGAGAGGATGAACTTGCTTCAAAATCACACTAGAGTAGCCCAATGGAGATGGTGAAGAATGACAGAGAAGAAGAACGAGAAAGATGAAGGAGGTGGTCAAGCCCCCAAGGATTTGAGATTCTAAGTCAGCCTGACATCAATGCAAAAGACATTCAAGGGTGAATGCATTACAAAAAAATGAGATGCATGATCATACAATGATAAGAACTAAAGTGAAGAAAAAGGTGAAAATATGTGCTCACTTTGGGTCCACAGAACATCAGGTTGTCCGCATGGTGATTTTTCCCAAAGAAGGTGAGAAACATACATATGGTTGGTATCTACTCACAAAGGTGGCTATGGGGAAAGTCATGTCGCTTGTTGGGATTCCTGCTTAAACCATACCAAATTTATACCTCATGATAACTTTTATAAGGGGCCACAAAAGAAAGTGATTGTGTTCAAAGGGATTTTGCTTAGTTCATGCAATGTCTCAACTTAAGGAACATCATCTGTATTGTCATCAAGAGAGGAAAAGTGCAAATGTATTCCTCTTGTATGCAAGAGAGGAAAGGGCTCATCTTGTATGCAAAAGAGGAAAAATGAAAATGTCTCAACTTGAGTAACATTGTGTGTAATGTTTCTAAGAGAAGGAATCGTAAGAAAAAATAAGATCGCACAATGAAATGTGAGTCGTGATGTATGCCCCCACTTTAAAGGAATTATGAAACACCATACTATGAGAAATTGCTTTAAAGTAGAAGAGGAAGAGGACATGAGAGCTTGTTCAAAAATCCCTATGCTAAGTCATATGTTTCTGATAAGCTACGTCATGAAAAGGGGAGTATGTCACATGTGAGTCAACTTAAGACAAGTCATTCACATCCCAAGCTTTCTCTTATATGTTCATGAAAGGTTAACGACAAGTCAAAAGAGACAATGACAAGTGGCATACGAGGGAAGAAGGCTAACTAACCCATTGCACCCACTTAGTGCAGGACAAGAGTGAGCCTAAGGGATTGAGGGAATGTAAGGTTGAGTGAAAATTTGTATCAATTAGAGGAATTAGGTGCCCCCATAGATTGAAGAACACCAAATGCCTTAAGATGTTGATTTTTTCTACTCAAGGCCTTACATGCATTAGTGTGATGACCATGAACTCAGTGGTAGGCACAAAAGGAATGTTTGGTGGAACATTTCTTGCAGTTATGGGAGGAAGAGAGATCAAGTGATCTTGGAGGAGTCTCAACAAGATGCCCTCATGATCAAGGGTAGAAGGCGATCCATTTGTTTGTGACAAGGAAGGGTCTTTCTTAGTATAGGATATCATACTTATGCAAGGCACTAGAGATTGTGAGATTTTGTATACTCCTTTGGAGGAGTGTGTAAAATTTGAATCAGTAGTGTGTTGTGAGATAAAATTGTCATTAAGCGAAGAGTCCTTTGTTAGTGACAAAGGATCACTTTCTAAGGGTGGGTTAGAAGGGCGATTTGGGGTAGTGTTAATTTTGGAGGAAGGTTTGATGATTTCGATGAAAGGAAAAAATCCAAGACCTTAATTAGATGTTTGTGCAAGAGGTTCAATAGGGTTGTGGATACCTTGTTCGTTAGCACCATAACCTTTACCACTATAGCCAAGCTGATGCATGAGATCATAACCTTTTCCATAAAGCTTTTTCAACTTTTTTGGATTGGGTGATTGTTCGTTATGTGCTTCATTGGCTGAGTGGGTTGAGGTGGATGTTGTGGAAGGATTAGTCGAGTCTTTTATCGACAAGACTATGTTTCCCTTTTCAGAGTCTTTGTTGGTGATCTTGGATTCTCCTAGTACAGGAGGGGTGAAGTCTAAGGAACCCCAATCATCATCTAAGAGCTTCGTGATTTGCTCAAGATGTTGTTCTTTATTTGGGTGGTGTGTGGGTTCCACTTGGGTGGTTGGTGTTAAGGTGTGGAAATGATTCTCTTTGGATTTGTCAATGTGTAAGCAACTATTAGGTTCGGGGTCAGCATCAAGTGTGTACACTTTGTTGTTATAGATGTACTTCATCTTTCGATGAATATTGGAAGGCACTCCATTCATAGCATTGATCCATGGTCTACCTAAGAGAATATTATATGATAGTTCATGAGGCATAACATAGATTTTTGTGTCCAATGTGGTCATTCTAACTATAAGAGGTATAGTGACCACACCGATTGGTTGCTTAGTTACGTTGTCAAATCCTCTGATAGAGAGAGAATCATGTTTGATGTGGGATCTATCTATGTCGAGCCTATCCAAAAGGCACACACTACACATGTTAAGAGAAAATTTGGTATCAACAAAAGTTCTCTTTATTTATTTTGTTTTGTATTGAGAGATTATTACGAAAGCTTCATTTTATTTTTGCACATCCAAAGGAGGGAGCTCACTTTATTGAAAAATGATATCAACGTTTATTTTATGAACAATAGCTGCTATGTCATTTGATTGCTCATGAGAAGGGATAGGAGCTTGTTGTAGGGTTTCTTTCATCATGTTGTGATAGAAAGGGGAGACTTGAATAAGGTCCCATAAGGATATCTTAGTGGGAGTATTCCTTAGTTGATCAACAAGGTCATAATCCCTAAGGAGGGAATTTAGGCGAGGGGCAGCAGGTAAGATGGGAGGAGATGAAGGTAAGGGTGATGAGGTTGATGGTTGGGAACACGGGTTGTTGCAAGTGTAATGTGTATGAGAAATTGTATCTTGACTCAGTTTCTGCAACATATTATGTTGAGGTGGGTTAGGGTAAATTCAAATTTGGGTTTGGTTGAAGGGGGGTAAAGGATGAGTTGAGGTTGAATAATATTAACATCCCCTAGGGAAGGAGAGTCTAATATAGGTTCTACATCTTCTTGTAAGGGCATAATATTATTAAGGAAATGATCAATGATGGGTTTATGAGGAGAGGAAGGATTAGGATGGGATGCTATTTGATCGTCAAAGGTCTCATTTTCTTGTTCCAAACAACCTAATCTAGTAGGAGAGCTTGGAAGAAGTTCATCACATGCTACACTACAAGGGGAGGAGGTATCAAGAGAAGGACCACTATGATTTTCAAATAGGTAGGGAGGGTTGAGAGTCTTATGACTCTTAGGAGAAGGATCTTCTAACACCAACATGTCCTCTTTGCATCGAGGAGGGACATGAGAAGAAGGGAAAAGTTGAGCATCATGCTTAGAGAGACTAGGTAGGGTAATGTTTAGAAATGTGTTTATAATGTAATTTTCTTGTGCTAAAATATCTTCCCAAAGGGGATGAAGAGAAGAACAAGCAAGACCTTCATGATGCTCAACAATTGTACCTTCTTTTAGCAAGATACCTTCGTCACTAGAAGGAGAGGAATCAAGAGAGGAACAAGTATGATCATCATGATTTTCTATGTTTGTATTTTCTTCTAACACATCATCCTCACAAATAGGAGAGATAGAAGGCCATGTAGGTTCAAGGCAATTATTAACATTTTCATTCACTAGACTCTCATAACTAGGGAATGCATTGAATGAATGATTAACATGCTTATTTACCAACTTTTTCTTTGTGATTTTAGAAAGAAATGAAACTAACATGTTTGAATAATGTACAATGCAATGGAAAGAAAAAAGGAAATATAATTTTTAGATTGCAAAGAAGGCAATTTTTTGATTATGCTATCAATGATCTAAAAATGAAATGTGTAAATGAAAAATCAAAAATGTACAATGCATGAAAAGAGATAAAGTAAGCTAATTCTAATAAAATACATGTAATAAAAACACAACCTATTGATACAGGTAGGTAATGGCACAAAATAGAAGCTTAAAATTTGGGTTTTTGGCCTTGTAAAGGGTAGTTTCAAAAGCTTGAAGGGACTAGGTTGCTTGGCAAGGTGGTGACCTAGTCCTCTTGGTGATTTTTTTGAGATTTATAGGTGTTTTGAATTGATATAGGTGGTTTTTGTATGGGGTGATGCAAACCTAACATGAAAATACAAAATTTCAGAAAGATTTAGTGTTCTAAAATGCAAAAATGTAACCTAAATGCACTTTTCACTAATGCAAATTTTGAAACCCTAGGATGTAACTTCACTAATGCAATATGCAATGCAAGCTAATCCTAGGACAATGAAGGACTCTAAGTCAGACAAGAGGGTGCAAGGATGCCAGGTTCACCAAAATGAACCACCAAAAATGATGAGGGGAAAGATGCACTCTTACACCTCTAGGGATTTGCACCTAAGAGGAAAGAGATCTTTCTTTCACACCTTTTCACTTAGGGTTCTTGGTAAATTTTTTTTTTTTTTTCTGCATATTGTTTTGTCAGAATTTTTTTTATATAAAAAAAAGGGCTGTAAATGTATTTTGATTTTTTTGTTAAAAAAATCAAATTGAAAAAAGCCTTTTAAAGGCTTGCTAAGGTTTGTCGCACCTGCACGGTCCGCACCACATAGACCTCGCAGTGTACCAATGCCCTCATGGGTGCGGTGGTGGGCCCACGTACTCCCCACAAAAAAATTTAAAAAATTTTTTATCAAAAAAATTTATTGTAAAGTTTTTTTATTTTGTTTTTCTTCTATATAAAAACACTTTTTTTAAAAAAATAAGTCTTATTGCGCTTTTGCGGTGACGACCATTTGGCCATCAAATTTAAGCTTGTCTTTTTGCTGCGATGGTCGTATGACCATCGAATTTAATGCAGCATTGACTTTTTTCCCTTTTGGAGCTATTTTTTTCCAGAAGTCGTAACTTGGGCATACGATATCATTTTTTGGCAAATGAGATATCGTCAGAAAAATGGTTCTGTCAACTTTCCAGTGGTGTGGGTTTCATTGCTTATTTTTTCTATTGGTACATTCTACAACTAGTTGAAGTCAAAGGAGCTGCTTTCAGTCCCGAGCTCATAACTTTTGATATGTTTCTCTGTTTTTCGTGATCTCAGCGGCGTTGGAACCATATTTCAGAACTCTTTAGTTCCATCCATGCAATTTTCCCAGATTTCACTCCAGGTATATTTTATTCAGTTTTTTGTGTTTTCACACTCTAGTGAATTACCTGGACATATTCATTCTTGGGAACTTTTCGTTTGCATGGGATGCTTCGTTTTTTGTTGTTCTTCATGTATTTCCAGCTTTTTGTCCTTTGTGGATATTTTGAGCATCATTTGTAAGCAATATTTTATGTAAACGCATTGAGATAAAGTGCCACACTATTGTACATGTATTTTTGGGGATTTTGCACATAAGGTTGTGCCATATTTTGTACTTGCACTGTATTTTAAAGTGCCATGGGGGGTTGTGTAGTGCCTTTGTTTTGCCATCACACCTTTGTCCGGTGAGTGTCCCTCCATGATGACAGTGGATCCATATGATTCCAGCCTCATGTCTGTGTGCTTTGTTTTGCACACCAGTTTTTCAGTTGCAGGTGCTTTCTTGTGCACTTTCAGATGTTGTATCTTCTCCTTCATGCACTACAAGGTGTTTCACACCATTTTAGTGGATCTGTCAGGTTCTCCCAGTTCAGCATTATGGGGGGGTGTTATATTGGAAGGAATCTTCCATTCTTAGTTGATCAGTGTTTTTTCAGACTATTGGTACTTGTGCCATTTGTATCTTCGTTCCAGGTGTTTGCCTTTGTTTTCCATCTGATTCGAGTAGTGTCGTTTGGGGCACTCATGTAGATTGTTGTCTTCTTGACCCTGATCATCTTATCTTTAGAGGAGGTTCTTCAACACCATAGCAATCATCTTTTGACAGTTGTTTGCAACTTCTTCGGCTTCAGTGATGTTCTTCTTGGGTTTCTCTATCTCTTTTTGGTGTAGAGTTTTTCTCATGAGGTTTTCTCTATTTCTCCTCTTTATAGAGATTTGGTTGTATTTGGGTACCTGATCTGGCCTAGTTGCCGAGACCCATGTTTGCCTTGTTGCATTGTAGTTACCTTTGCTTTCTTACATTTGTTTGTAGCTGCACTCTTACTCATCTTAAGGGGGGGTGTTAGAGTAAAGGTTTTAACTTAATTATGTTGATTAAGTTACCTTTATTCCCTTCTTAAGATTTCACTTTAGTTTGCATAAAGTGACATTTAATAATTTTATATTAATTATTAAATATTTTTCTATTAGGGTTTTTCCTATTAGAGTTTCTTTTAGGGTTTGCATGATCTCCTTTTTAAGGATTGGTCCATTGTATATTTCATAATTCCTTTTTGTTCTGATAAGATAATTTCTCCATTTTTCAGAGCTTCAAACCCTTGTTTGTTTTATCCATCCATTCTCTTCCTTGTGACAGGTATCCATTTGCATGCAGGTTATCTTGGAGTCTGAAGTTGGTTTTGACAACTTCTATAGATTGAAGATCTATCAAAACAACAAAATTGCAAAAATTGTCAAAGTCGCAAAAGTTGTCAACATTATTGTTAAGCCACAAAAACTCACTTTCAAAATTTATTTTGAATTTATGACTATGAAACCTAGAGGAATTGGGAGTGCAAAACAAGGACCAGAGGACTATGAAAGCATATTTTCAACCCTTGTAGCAAGACCCATTCACCCCTGGGCGAATGAGTCCTAGGAGGACACTCAACACAACTTGTTTGTGAAAGGTACATAAAATCTAATCCTTCTCAAATCTGTTGAAACTTTTCTAGTTTTGTCAGATTAAGGTTTAATTTAGAGGTTTCACATGTTACATTGCATAATTGCATTCATTTGGTATTTTTCTTTCATCTCCCAAATGGGCACTTTAGGTTGATTTACCCCATCCTAGGTCATAAGGAAAACAACAAGATCTCCATCAAGGTTGACTCACCTAAGGGTTGAAATTCAATCTTACCCTAGGGGATCTCTTTTTCCTAATGAAATAAGGAAGGAAAGTGTAGGTTTCATTAAGAATGTCAATCATAGACAAGGAGGATGAAGAGGTTTCATTAAGATCTTGTAAGTTCTAGAAAAAATAATAATAATAAATAAGAAATATCATATAATAGTTCAACATGAATTTACTGATAGATTGTAGACTATAAATGGCTTGAATATATCTCTAATAATTTTCTTGTCTTACATCTAATTTTGTGCTTTTGGTTGCATTAATTATCCTAGTTGTCTAGACTTATGAAGGAGAGAAGAGGTTGTATATACATTAATCCAAACACATCAAAATAAATATTTAGAGAGGCCTACAAAAAATTCTTAACCACAACAAGGCTAACTTTCAAAAAAAAGAAATTTGGTATGAAGAGCCAAGATGCTAGTGCGATACATGAGGGTCCAATAAAAATTTTATCTAAAAGGGCCAACTAAATAAGGATTTAATTAAATTTTCTAGAAAGAAGAAAAAATTAATATTATAAGAAAAACAAAGCATGCGCACTAAAGTGGGTGTCAAACCTGGCATAAGATTATGAGTGAAAAAAAATCATAATGTTACATTTAGCCCTTAATTTAGTGAGGTGTGCCCTTACATCCATACACGTGATAAACAATGAAGAAGTTATATTTCTTTCATCAAAACATAGTAGAGATAGGTCAACACCAAGTTGGGAGGTGCAATAGCCCCAAGTTTAGGATCTAACTATGCTACAAGCTTAAGATCAAATGGCCATACACATATAATCTAGAAGAACATGCATATGTATTAATCTAAAATAACCATAGCTAGAAACATGATGATGCAAACAACATGAATTATATGTTGTATTTTGGTTGTCATTGATGTCAAAAGTTCTATGAAGAGTAAATTACAGTCTAGCTTGTTTGGTTGCTACAACCTCTGAGAAATGATTTGCATTTCTTTGTTGATGATGTTTTGATCTTGTGGTTTGGAGGATAGCCTTCTATTGTGTAAAGGCATGTATGATCCAAGTTTCAAATATTTTGGTCACCGAAAAGGTGTTTTTGAGAGTGACAGATTGAATTTTGTGTTGATTCTATGAGATTATTCTTAGAGGTGTAAATATTGGCTCTCCATATCTCTACACTTGTAGATATGGTTGTGCAATTCAAAAGTTAAGTTAATTGAGATGTAAAGGTGTTATATCAAAAGTTTCATGTCAATAATCCTTTCGTAAATAAATTTGGAAGTGATAGTGTATCAAATTGTGTTGTCTAGAGACTGGTTTCATGTTTGTTGGCTTGTGCCAACTTTTTGGTACATGAAGTTGTAAAAGGGATGTATGTGAATGTACTTGAACATATTTTATGTTTTTTGATGTTTTGTAAAGTGTTTTCTAGCTTCTTTAGTACAAGTTGTGGTCTAGAATGAATTTTTTGTTGGCTTATGCTTCTGTTGGGGTTGACTAAGGTATGTTGGTGGTGTGTGCCACAAGTTCAAGTGTGTGTGGAGCTTAAGGATGCGTTGAAGATGTTGTATGGTCATTTCGACTCATTTGGAAGAGATAAAATTAATGTTTTATTATTCTTGTGTACCATCAATGGATTTGAATGCTAACATGATATATATTTCATGTTTTCTTATTTATATCAGATCTAATTTGTATTTGCAAAGTGTGTGGATGATTTCAATAGAAGATCAAAGGCATAAAAATAGCTTGGGACAAGGTTAAGCATGTGTTGGGATTTTTAAGGCATTTCCCCTTCCTAGTGTTGCATGTAGTCTTTTAGGTCTTACCCTCTACATGTTTCATGTTATTTGTTTTATCTCTGGTCAACTCATAGATGCGATATTTTTGTTGTAGGATAAAATGTGAAATGCAATCAATGTAATATCATGTACATAAATGGTAATCCAAATTGATCTAGGGAGTTGAAGAATGTGAGCAATGATGATAATTATGCAAATGACTGAAAGAGAAAGAGTAGTTGATGTTGATCTTGTCCAGTTTCATCTTGATCATATCCTTATGACATAAGGCATTTGAAGAGGTGTGCTTAACTATTTTAGAGAGAGAGTGAGTAGAATGAAATTACTTATTGATTGTTGAAAGCAGTGATCTAGTAGATAGCTAAGAATACAGTTGAAGAAGTGACAAAGAATAATTGCATCATCAAAAGAGATTGAACTTAATTGTATCATTTTGAAAATTAATAAAATGACTATACATGGATTTGAATACAATTCATATGATGGAGCTAGTCTCTATGAAAAGAGAATAAAACTATACACATGGCATATGTGATACAATGTTTTGAAGGAATAATTTACATGTGTACTTGGAATAATTGACTAGGGTAAATTATATTATGGTTATGTTATTTAGGCTTTAAAAAAGAAATATATACTAACTTGAGGATATTTTTGCATACTATTATTAAATAGACCTATTAAAGCTCACATATCTTATCTCATATAGTTTGACCCCTACCATTATATCTTATATATTTATGAAATAAATATTGTCTTCATAGAAATATAGAATGATATTCATGTGCACCTCAACCTACAATTACACCTCCTTGAAATTCATCTTGATTTACCTCATAAGGCTAGTTTTAGTAGCACACAACTTGATATATAGATAGAAAATCCATCATCTCTTTCAAAAATGAATAATAATTCAAGCTCTAGCTAATATCCAATGGTTGAAAAGAATTTGGGTCTTCTCCACCAATAAATCTTTAAAGGTTTAATTGTCTAGGAAAGGTGAAAAATAACACTAGGTCCTCAAAAAAAAATCATTCATAATTTAAATCCATAGATCCTTTTCCCTAGAATCACTGCTAAAATCCAAGAGAAGGGGAACATTGTAGTTTGGAAAAAAAATAAAATTCATCAATAAGGATAGTACTAAGCTTGATTAAAGGAGAGGGGACCTCATCTTCTTCTTTAATCTTCACAAAACCTAAGAGGTTGGACCTTGAGGTTTCTCATAGGAAAATTAATTAGAAATGACAGATAAAAAATAGATCTTGACTAACTATGTACTATATGGTAGCCATGACTAGATCTTAGGTTAGTATTTCTAAAGAAATAGGTTATAAGAGTGAGCATAACCCATAAATGACAAATCCCTTAAATAATTCAACTATGACCTTTTTTAACATATGCAAAAGTTATAAATTTGGATTGTGTAGATGTGCAAGGAAAAAACTATGATCTAAGAATGTATAATGTAAGTAAAAAACTTATATGAAAATGCATGTGTAGGAAACACTAAATAAGAAATATCAGTGGATCTACAAACCATAAATTGGGATATATGATTAGCTACTCTATGATTATCCAAATGTATTCTTTTAAGTAACTACAAGCATACACAATAAATTTTTCTTCAATAATCCATGAATGAAAAATGTGAACCCATATGTTCTATCATTGAAATTAGCATCAAATAGACTTTATTCAATAAAGGAACACAGTGGGTAATATGTCACAATTACGTCTATGGTCAATAAGGGAATACATAATGCACTTGTGAGCCAATAGGGATGTGACACATAAATAACACATGTTGGGCCACTTACATATGATTTGGAGAGGTCACTAATAGAGGGATAAATATCAATATTGTCCTACTGAGATCAAATGATGTTTGTACATGCTCATATTGATGTCCACCATAAAATTGTGGAAAAATATAATGGTGGAATTAGCAATGTCATTTCCCATTAATTTTTAGGAATATTTTATTGGAACAAAAAGTAAAACAATTGCATATTGATGAGTTAAGCGTCCTTGTGCTATATCTGCCATATGCCTTAATCCTTATTCAAATATATTTATTCCCACTTACACTCATTCCTATATATTTACAATTTACCCCCATCTATTATATTATATTCACATTTATCTCAATATGTTCACTCACTAGCTTGAAATTGTTATTTCCTTTTTTAGGTTCATTTCTTTTCCGCGTGGGATTAATCCCTTTACATAGATGAATGAACCAAAATCAATTATTTAAATTTAAAGTCTAAGGCTCTTGCCCTTTTGAACTAACCATTATTAATTGACTTGCTAAGTTTTTTTACGTGACATGTTGCTATGTTTGACTATTTAAACACATTCAATGTACACTTAAAATTATCGGAAAAGATGTCTATAAATGAAGATAAGCTAGAAATTAACAAGGATAAACTATTAGAGAACACTTCAATTTTTTAAGGGACAAAAATCTTTATTTTCCTATAGACCACTTGCATGTTTGTGATTGTTGTCATTCAATATTAAACTTCAAGCCATAAAGCCAATTCAACTAGGGTTGTAATCTAAACAAACTCGACCTTAGTGATCCAACAAATTTTCCAAAGGTCTTTATAAGCATTATCATTATTACAAGTATTTTATATAACATATATCAAGGTGAACATGGTTTAATATTCTACATTTTCTAATTTAGATCTAAGTGTTAAAACTCAAGCTCATGATAGTTGGAATCAAATAATTGTGTTCACCTATTTTGATTCTAAAAAAATTAGTAAATGAGATCATTGATTTTCTAAACGTAATTTATCAATATTTGTTTGTCATTTCCAATTTTAAAACCAAAACATTAAATGAATGCACTTATTACTTACACCCTTTTATTAAACCATTGACTGACTCTAGTGTCAAGCCATTAAATGAGTAAGTGTGACTAATCAAATAATGTATTGAGTAATTCTTACAATAGTAAATAAACAAGTAGTCACTAACACTTGTTAAACCGAAAGGCATTCCATTGCAGCGGCATTTGTTCCATGTACATAAAAATGGATTAGCAAGCATATTAAATTTGGTGAGTGGTAGATAGTAGATAAGCATCATTCAAATGAGGTAGCTGACAAGAATGAATGAAATGCATCCATATCAACGCAAGATGATTAAACGAATTTCAACTATTTTTTTTCCTTTTTTGGTTGCTTTCCCCGTCGTGATTGGTTTATGCTCCTCCAAACTCTTCCTCACTAGTATTGACCTTTCGCTTCTCCAATTTGGCAAGCTACAACCTGAAAATAAGGTTTTGACGAGGGTTTTAGAGTATGTTTATGAAAATGAAAATTATGGAAAAATCCTAATAATGAGCATATTTAGGTTTTAACATTATGACATCCTTTACAATTTACCCTACGTAGTGTTTCAGGCTCTCAAATTCTTGCACTCATTCTGCTCTGCTACTTGGCTCTACATGTTGGAGATAGTGAGGCTCTCTCCAAAGTAGAGGCCTTGTCATCCCTTGAATGAGCATCTAAACAACCCCACCTAGTGCAGGATCCAACACTAGATAAACTTCTTCTAGAGGCTTTCGATTTCATTGACTGAACAACTGCTTTTGCTGCTTCTTCATGTTGTACAGTGTAAACAAATCAAACCACTACAACCTTTCACCATATGGTATATTGTAGATTCTACTCTTGTATTTGTAAACTTCTACTTCTTTCCCTATTTTATTGAAGGTAGGCCTTGTGCTCCTTAAGTTTCCCTAATTGTTGGTTGGATTGATACCTTATCTTTCTTAAGGGGAATGTAGGCAATGACTTCTTCTGTAGGAAAAAGAGTAAATAAAATGGAGAGATGGGAGGGACCTTCTCCATCTAAATTCCCTAAGGTAGAGAACCATGCCAAGAAAAGAGTTTATGTTGCTATGGTGCTCAAATTTAAATCCACTACATTAGACTGTGGATTCAGAAAATAAGAAAGAGAAGAAAAATAAATGGATGGTGTGGAAATAAATTATACAACATATAAAATAAATGACGTTGGACCCTACAGAAGGATTGGGAGGAGAAATTTATTTGAAATGGCTTAAATTCTCAGCTATACTAACATGACATCCAATGCAATCGGTTCATTCCTGTATGAAAATCACATGATATTGAGAGGGCAATGCAATGAAAGTGATATGAGTGTATTTACCACAAGCAACTGATACTTGATGGCCTGAAGATCGTAATTCAAGGGAACAAAGAACTTGCTAGGAGATTTGGTATCAAGTTGTTCGTTGTCCCCATAAGCTAGAAAAAAAAATTCCTAAATGTTGTCTCACTCTTCAGTAAGAAAGTTGAGATTATTGAAAAAAAGGAGCAAGTGTTTCTATGAGGAAGAAAAATTAAAAACAATGATGGTATGTATAAGCTTTTTTGAAGTGGAAAGCATTTCCCGTGTCTTTGGAGGAACCCACCCTAGTAGACTCCTAAGAGGCAATACCACTTTAGAGATATCTGTGTTTGAAGAATTGAAAAATCTAGGTAAAATATATTCCAGCACTATTTGGTAGAATAAGTTGGATAATGTGTTGCAGTGATGCAAAACTCTCATAATTTTTTTTGACTATAAATTCACATTTGTAATATACCTATCTTTATTTGACTATAAATTCACATTTGTCAGAATATATCTTTTTGCATTATTTACATAAATTTGATATAAAGATAGGTATTCTATTTAGATCTTTGATTTAGATTTGAAAAGAATAAAAAGCAGAAGTTAGGTAAGGTGAATGAAAAGTTTTTCGATGACAATATACGAAGGTGTACGAGGGCCAAAACAATAAGACTTTCTGAAGAAAGTATTGACGAGTAGGTAGGTAAAATTTATCACATGTAAACTATGAAAATTCTATTGCAGTTACTGATTATTAATCTCCTATCTATAAATATTATTTGACTGCTGAAAATTAATTCACAACAAATATTGAAAAATAATACAACTGCAACTTCACAAATAAAACTCACAAGAATAGAAAAGAAAACATGCAAAATAATAAACATAATATTTTTGGACAAATTGTCCCTAGAAAAACCCCAGAGGGAAAACCAGTACTACAGATGAGGAATTATATTAATCTTCAGCAAATCAAGAGATACAAAAAAAATTGTTTGCCTCTTACTGACAAAGCTCCGGCAATATTCTTCTCTAGAAATTCTTCCCTCAATTTCTGCTGCTGAAAATCCACTGTTGCTGCCTCCAACGCTATCATTGCGCCCTTGCTATCACTGCAAGACTATTTGCTCTCACTGCAAATATATTTTCTATCACTACAAATATTTTTCAAGTGTGTATTTGTGTATTCTCCAAATGCCCATTGACCCCCTTTTAAACTATTCTCATTGGAAAACCAATGGCCATGATTTAATATCAATCAATGGCTAAGAGTAATTAGACTCTAACAAACCCTAACTAACTGGTTTCTAGAAGTCTCTAGAGGAAGCAATTATTTAATTAAATAATTAAATATCTAGACCTAACTAACTTCTTTCTAGAAGTCTCAAGAATTAAATAATAATTCTTGGAATTAGAGAAAACAATTGTCCGAGCTACAATAAATTAACACTCCCTCTTAGCGAGGAAGGTGTTCGGCATAACACCAAACATATCTCTAAAGAAGATGAATTTTTCCTTCCCCAATGCCTTTGTCATAATGTCTGCTACTTGTTGATTTGTAGGTATATATTGTAGTTGAATAATCCCCCACTATACACAATCCCTAATGAAATGATACCTAATGTCTATATGCTTAGACCTATCATGAAACACCAGATTCTTAGACAACCTGATGCAAATCTGATTGTCACGGTGTATCACTGTAGTCTCAACCCTCTGACCTAACAAGGCTACCAACAACTTCCGAAGCCATATTGCCTCACATGTCGCCATGCTAGCTGCTATGTATTCTGCCTCTGCAGAACTTAGAGCCATAGACTTCTGCTTCCTGTTGTACCAAGAGACAACTCTTGATCCCAAGCTAAAGCAACACCCTAAAGTGTTTTTCCTATCTGTTGTATTGCCTGCCCAATCTGCATCAGTATAGCCTATCAGCTTGATACCATCACCTCAAGCATATTTGATCCCATACTCGATTGTACCGCACAAATACCGCAACACATGCTTTGCTGCTGTCCAATGCAATCTCTTTGGCTCAACCTTGAATTGACTAAGATGATTTACTGCAAAGGATATATCTGGTCTGGTGTTGACCAAATACATGAGAGAACCAATCAACTGCCTGGATAAGGTGGGGTCTACATCCTTCTCCCTGGACGAGTCTACCTTCTTCCAATTCATGATCATAGGAGTAGACATGGCTTTACAATCCTCCATCTCGAACCTCCTCAAGATTTCTATGCAATATTTCCCTTGACCAAGGAAAATCTCACCATTTGTCTGCCATACCTCCATGCCTAGAAAGTAGTGCATAAGCCCCAAATCCTTCATCTCAAACTCTACTGCAAGGTCCCTCTTGCACTCCTCTATGAGCCCCAGTGAACCTATTAAAAACAAGTTATCCACATAGAACAAGAATGAGAATCTCACCCCAACCACCAAGTAGTAGAGATTAGCATCTTCCTCACTCTTCACAAAGCCCAATTCCTACAAGTATTCATCAATGCGCTCATACCATGCCCTGGGAGCCTGCTTGAGTCCGTACAAAGCTCTCTTCAATTTGCACACATGGGTTTCACTGTTGTGTGCTACAAAGCCCTCTGGTTGTTCTATGTATACCTCCTCTTTCAATTCACCATTAAGAAATGATGTCTTGACATCCATTTGATGGATCTGCCATTCCATCTATGCTGCAAGAGAGATCACATATCGTATAGAAGTATACCTGGCCAGTGGAGCGAATGTCTCCTCATAGTCTATTGCCTCCTTCTAAGAGAAACCCTTGGCCACAAACCTTGCCTTGTATTTCTCGATGCTACCATCTGCACCGTACTTGATCTTAAAGATCCAACGAGCTCCAACCATTGCCCTATCTTTCGGTCTAGGCACAACCTCCCACACATCGTTCTACACTATTGAGGTATATTCCTCAACCATTGTATCTCGCCACACTTGTTGTTGTGAGGCCTCCTGATAACTGGAAGGCTCACTATCTACCAACTGACTAACTAAAGACATATAATCATTATACCTGGCTGGTTGTCTCTGCTGCCTACTACTCATCCTAGGAGCTCCCACAAACTCCTAAGTATCCCTTTGTTTTTGTTGGTTACTGCTACCAACTGTAGAGGATGAAATATCAACCTCCATGTGTTCTTGATGCATCTCTTGGATCTGTTGCATCTGTTGTTCCATACTCTGCGAACTCTCAACACCTGAGCATGTGCTTGTACTAGTCACTGTACTCGAGCTTCGTTGTCCCTAATCTGATTGCTCAATCCTTGGAGCTTCTGCTGGCTGCTCACTCTGATCATCTATTGGCAAATCTCTGGACCTTCTAAATGCCTTGTCCTCCATGAATTTGACATCATGCCTAACTATAATCCTAGCCCCTAGAATAAATATCTGATATGCCTTTGAGGTTTCACTATACCCCACAAAGTACCCCCTCTCTGCAGTCTGATCTAACTTGGAACATGTAGCACCTGGAATGTGACAATATGCCAAACTCCCAAATATTTTGAAGTGGCTAACATTTGGCTTCTTCCTTGAGAACGCCTCCTCTGGTGTCATCTTGCCTAATACCTTTTATGGAACCCTGTTCTGTATGTATATTGTTGTACTGCATGCCTCTACCCATAAGAAGCGTGGCATATCCTGGTCATACAACATAACCCTTGCCACCTCTGATATAGACCGATTCTTCCTTTTAGCAACCCCATTTTGTTGTGGGTTGTAAGGAACAGTCCACTCTCTCTTGATTCCTTCCCTGGTATAGAACTCCTAGAACTCTTTCCCTTTGTACTCGCCTCCAATTTTTGACCAAAGAACCTTTATCTTCCTGCTTGTCGAATTATCCACAAGAATTTTGAACTCTTGGAAGCGACTAAAAACCTCATCCTTGGTCTTCAGGAAGTATATCCAAGTCCTCCTGGAGAAATCATCAATAAAAGTAACAAAGTACTTGTATCCTCTAAGAGACTTCGTCGACATTGGTCCACATATATCTAAATGTACTAGATCAAGAACACCCTTGGATCTGGTGTCACTCCTTGGAAAAGTTGCTTTCACAAACTTCCCCAACACACATCCCTTACATGCATCATCATGCTTTGTGATCACCTATGGAACACCTGTCACTATCTCACGAAGCATTTTAAGTGCTCCATGATGTATATGGCCCATCCTCTTATGCCATAACTCTCGATCTCTAGAATTATCGCTGCTTAGTAGTGCCTTATGAGTATCAAACTGCAACCTGTAAAGTCAACTGCTCCTAACTCCAATAGCTATGGGTGATTTCCAATCCTTGTGCTTGATTAACACATTTGCCCCTCTAAAGAGTACATTGTAGCCTTTATCTTGAAGGAAAAATACATAAATCAGATTCATACCCAAGCCTGACACATGCAACACATCATGAATGGAAATCGACTTGCCATTCTCCCTCTGAAATAGAATAGTCCCTTTCGCAACTGGATTTAGTTTGGACATGTTCCCCATAGAAATCTGGATTCCGATGTCCTCCTCCTTATAACTAGAGAAGTATTCTCTAACTCCTGTAATATGAAATGACACCCCACTGTCTATATACCAAATACCCTGTAAGGTTGGTTGAGCTAACCATACAAACTATGAGTGCAAACTCATCTTCCATTATGCTAGAGAGCTAATATGCACTTGTTGAAGTTGATGTTTGTTTCTTGTCTTTCTTCCTTTGTGGGCAATTACTGACATAGTGGCCAAACTCATGACAACCATAACACTTGAATTTAGACAAGTCCTTCTTCTTCTCAGCTTTAGGATTTGATCATCTGCTAGACCCCTTCTTTGCTTTTCCTTTTCCTGCTAGAGCAACATTTTCCTGTTTTGCCTCACTTTTCTGACTCTTACTGGTGGTACCACTGACAAGACTTAGTCTAAGCTCCTCCTGAGTGAAGTCACTCCATAGTCGATCCCAACTTGGTAAGGTGTCTCGTTCATTAATAACTTGAACAAAAACATCCCACTACTTAGTAAACCCATTTAGGGCTATCCGTACTAGCTCGTCATCATCTGGGTTATCTCCAATAGCTGTCAACTCATCCTTGACAAGTTTAAGTCTGGTGAGGTAACTAGTAATGTCTTCTCCCTTGTTCATCCTGGTATTCCTCAACTTTTCTCTGAGAATCAGCTTCTTGTTAGTGGTAGCATTCTGGTACAGATTCAAAATGGCATCCCACATCTTCTTCGTTGTATCCAACTTTGCAATATGTGGAACAATATGATCCTTAACACCATCAAGAATTAGCCTCCTTGCCTTGGCATCTTCCTTCTTATATGCTAAGAGTTGTGTTGGATTTGTAAGTACAGCTACAACACTGGTCACATATTCCTTGATACCATTCTCTTCCAGCAATAAATAAATTATGGCTTTCCAGACACCAAAATTTGAGGCTCCATCCAATCTGTCTTGATCTCTTAAACCTGTTGAGGCCATCTCAAACAAATACAATAATAACAAAAATAATAATATTGAAGAGGTAGAAATGGGTTTTATAAACCCTCAATTTTATTTTTCTTCCTGTGGGGTCGGAAGTGTAATACTTTTTAAAGAATGTATTGACGAGTAGGTAAGTAATATTTATAAACGTTGAAGTCCATTCCAATTTCCAGTGAGGTGGATGTGCATGTAAAGGGCAACGGCTATCCAACCCCAGGAATGCACCCAGCATGGATGCATGGGTATGGATGCTGTCTGCCTCATTTCTCTTACCATCCATATTTTACGTACAAATTCTCTAAATTGATAACGGCACAGTTGTACACCCATCATTTTTAATTAGTGGCAATCTGCGCTGCATACTTTCCCTTTGTTTACTGCCTTGTAATTTTTTTTTATCTTCTTTAAATTTCATTTTTAACTGGTAATGTTTTAATATTGAATTTGATTGATTAATAAGTGAAGATTTAATTAATGTTTTTTTTTTTTAATAGTTGTTTTTTTAAAATAATTGTTTTTAAATAATGTTTTAGATTTTATTTTATATATAAGAAATAAAGAAAAATCAATATAAATTATATAAATATCTTAATCATTTTATTTATTATAAATAGTACATAAATTTTAATCTTTTAAATTATTTTATTTTTGTTATTTTATAATTCTTTAAAGAACTATTTTTATTTATTCTTGGGTAAATGTTAAACTAGGATATTTATTTTTAGAAAAAATATGTAAAAGAGGTTTGATATTTTTCATTATCTCTTACATAATTTTTTTTTAAATGTGTATGAAAATTATTTATTTATTTTTAAAGAACAATAAAATAAAATCACTATATTATAATTTTCATACCATTCAAAATAATAATGTAGGAATATTTAATTGAATTTATCTTTTTACTTTATAAATCTAATTATAATAGTTTAATATTACTACTTTATAAATACAAATATTTATTATATACAATATATAAATTTTAACCTTTAAAAATATTTTATTTTATTTAAAAAGTTATTTTTATTTATTTAATCTATCTATTTTGAATGGTAGAGATAATATCTAATGTGAGACATTCTCATCATGCAAAGTCTAATAATTAAGTATAACATTCAACATGCTATCAACAAGAGGTTATTCAACATTAAAATACTTAAACTAGTTCTCACATTATACTACTAGATTAAAATTATTATGTATAATTTCATAATTTTAAAAATGTATCATCGAATAATTATAAAGTAGAATTATATTGGATTATGGATTTAAAGAACTATTTTTATTTATTTAAAAGATGATATAATAAAATACTAGAAATGAAAGATATATTTGTTTTATAATGTAGGTATATGTATAATGCTTTACATTATAAGAGTAAAAGTATAATAGAATAAAGGTACTATCTATGCTTCAGATGAAATAAATATAATAGATATTTAAAATTATACATATACCTTTATAACCTCTTTCTAGATAAATAAGATTTCTTATATTAAACATTTACCTTACACTCATTAGATGCACCGGGAATCCATGCATCATCCATGGATAATACATATAGTAACTATTATTTAAGAACTAATTTTATATAAAATACATAATATATTTTTATATATTACAAATTAATTTGATATATACATATAATGCAATATATAATTACTATATGTATTATCCAAGTATTATATAGTAATTATGTATTGCATTATATTTATTTATTAATTTAATTTGTATTATATAAAAATATATTATTTATTAATTATAATAATTTTATATTTGTATTTAATAATTTTAATATAAAATATAATTTATATAATAATATATATATTTTATTAATTATTTAAATTATATTTTTATTTAATAATTTGTAATATAAAATATAATAAATATAATAATATCAACATTTTAAAAATATAATTTACATTATATAAAATATTAAAAAATAATTTGACATTATATAATTACAACATATAATAAATACATTTAAATTTTTTAAATATAAATGTGATCATATTTTCCATCATTTTTAACAATTATGTTTTAAATTTCTTAAATTGATATTTTCCCTCTCAAATTTTATTATATATATAATATTTTTAAAATATAATTTGACATTATATAAATATAACATATAATAAATACATTTTAATTTTTTTAAATATAAATGATAATTTTTTTTAAATATAAATATGATATTTTCCATCATTTTTAACAATTATATTTTAAATTTCTTAAATTAATATTTTCCCTCTCAAATTTTATTATACAATATTATATATAATACTATTATAATTTTTATATATAAAAAATTATATAAAATAAATATTATATAATTTATATTATTTTTTCTTTATTTTTTATATATAAAATAAAATTCAAAATATTATTAAAAAAAAAACTATTATAATAAAAAAATAACATTAATTAAATTTTCATTTATTAATCAATCAAATTAACATTACCTTTTAAAAATGAAATTTAAAGAAGATAAAAAGAAATCACTAGGCAGTAAACAAAGGGAAAGTATGCAGCGCAGATTGCCACTAATAAAAATGATGGGTGTACAACTGTGCAGTTATCAAGACAAAATTTACAGAATTTGTACGTAAAATACGGATGGCAGACAGGGGCTGGATGGGATGGAATTGGCTATGCATCCCCCAAAAGGGATCTGATTTGACCATTTGATGGTATTTTTTAATTAATTAAAAATAAAGAACACAATGTATTCTTTATTTTTAATTAACTAATAAATATCATCAAATTGTCAAATCAGGTCCCTTTTTGGGGGCTGCATAGACATTGCCGGGCCTCAACTCCAATCCCACGAGAAACCTGCATCACCATCATAAATGTCATGTTATTTGTTTTACTTTTTATTCATTCTTTGTCGTACATGACAAGCTTGGAATTTGATGGTGTATTTGACCATTTTTGTCATTTTAGATCGTATTTTACAATTTTAAATTTTTTTAGACCGTACAATTCAACTTGTTAAAATTTTACTTTATATATGATACTTTAAATTATTTGTAAACTGTAAAATTTTATTATATGATAATATAATATAATTATTTTATTTATAATATTATTTTATAATAATTTATTACGCCGAGAGGCGTAACCTTACAATGGCAGCACGATCCCTATAAGAAGCCAACACAAATAACGGTCTTAGGAAAAAGAAATGGTTCGTCTTCTGCTAGCTGTTGACGTGCATCTGACGGTAAATATAGAAATCGAAGGAGTCTTCGCTGGACTTGGACGGTAGTGGAAGACAAAGGGTTTGTAACTGACGATAAGAAGAATGAATTGCATTCCATAAAGCAATGTAGAGCGAAGGGCTACCTGAAATCCGGATGGCCATTCGGCCACTGGTTTATAATGGCGTAAGTAGCGAGGTCATGCGGATGAAGAGACACAGGCAATAGGTTTCCTCTCGGTGCATATAGTCGAAAACCTCCTTCCAATCCCTCACATTTTTTGTAAGCTCTGTATTAAAGTAGCCCAAGGAATTATCATCATCCCTGGAAGCTTTTCTCTTTTCTTCTAGAGGTAACGAAAATATATTGTGGTAATTTCTTAGCTGCTGTTTCCCTTGTCCTACGACATCGCTGTTGTTTCCCTTACCCCGCGCCTCTGTTTTACTTCCCTTAAAATATAGATTTTTCAAATAAAATTGCTTGCGATGGGAACAATCAAATCCCTGCCAAGATTTCTTCTCTGCTTGTGCGTAAATGAGAGCTTCGCCACAGTACTTAAGTATCCATCAAAGCTTCAAAGGTTATAATTGCAATTGCCCAGTAAGCATACACGCGGACATGGTTTTAAATACATGTGAAAATGAGGGTATAGACGCATTCTAATTTTATTGACATTGTTCTATTTTAATTGTGGTTATTGCAGATGGCCAACAACTTGGAAGCAGAAGAATCCAAGGCTGATAAGGATTGCAGTGATGATATGGATGAAGAAGAATGTTTAGATCGTCGAACTTTCTTTGCTCATACAGATTATATTTATACACAACACCCCAAAAAGCCATAGTCTGTGTAGCTCCCTCTCCATGTGCACATAATCAAAGAATGTTAAGAACGTCGAATTCAATCTGTTTGGATTTTCCAATTATGTTGTTTTTGCAGTTTTGTATTGTGCATTGGGATAAGACTAGGAGCTTTATTTTTTTTTCTTTTTCTTTTGTTTCTAGGTCAAATGTTTTGTATATTTTTATAAACAACTCCCTTTCAGTGTAACCACGATTATTTTCTTTCTACTCTCTCTTCGTTGTTTCAAACAATGCGCATACATTTGTCTTCTATAAAACAAATCGCATCGACTCTAATCTGACATCACAACAATATTTTATCTATTTGTCTCAGACTGAGAATTCCAAGTACAAGAAGTATAAAAATATATCTTATCAAAACTTCCTGCATTTTCTTATTCAAAACAACCCATCCTTGGTTAATTCAAGGTAAAGTGGTGTCCCCGAAAGCAAAATTTATATTTATAACTACACATGTACAGTGTCCCCGAAAGCAGAATTTATATTTATAACTATAAATTTATGCTTATTAGTAATGTTAATTATATAGGTTGGAAATGTGAGGATTAATTTCATGATGGATCTATAATGAATTAATCTATAGCCTCGTCAAGGCATTGGTTTCATGTGAGAGGTTACTATTTTGGAATGTTGAATTGGTTTTCTCAATAATATATAGGCTCTTCCTTTCTATCAGGGAAACATTTTCGTAGAAGGTGTCCAATTTCTATTTTTCTCTATTAATGTGACCAACACTATACGAGAAAATTCCAATTTGAAGGTAAAGATTTTATGCACAATATATATAACCTAACAAAACTGAATTTACCTTCCTTTGTATATTTTATATCATACTTCTTATAAAAGGTGCAAAATCTTTTAATTAAATTCTAAAATCTTTAAAGAACAAAAAAATATCAAAATTATGTAAAATATCTAATGAACTGTAAAAATATCATGTCTTAAATAGGTTTTACAAATATAGGTAGAGAGATGTAGAGAGATATAGAAAGAGAGTGATAGGGAGAGAGAGGGAGAGAGAGAGTGATACAATAGGAAAGATATAGGGGAAAGAGAGATATGTAGGGAGAGGTAATGAGATAGAGATATGTGGAGAGATAGAAAGGAAGATAGAGATAGAGATTAAGATGGATATGGAGAGAGGGAGAGAGAAATAGAGATATAAAGAGGGGGAGACAAAGAGAGGGAGATCGATGGAGAGATAGAAAGATATAGGGAGTTATATATAGAGGTAGACTAATGGAGATATATATATATATATAGAGAGAGAGAGAGAGAGGTACAAATGTATTAAATTAGGATATATATGTATATAGAGAGAGGGAGATATATATGTATATAGAGAGAGATGGATATGATTATGATTAAGAATAATTTAGGGTTAGGGTTCAATAAAAATTCTAAGATAATTCTTGGAGTTAGGGTTTAGGTGATTGAAAAAAGATCGCTTGATGAAAATTAGGGTTAGGGTTAAGGATTCATTAGGATTAGGGTTGAAATAGGGATAGGATTAGGATTAGGAATCAGTTAGGACTAAGCTTCAATTAGGATTCAATTAGAGGTCAATTATGGTTGAGGTTAGGCTAGGGTTAGGGTTACAATAGGGTTCAATTATGATTAGGGTTATAGGATAAAGCTTGGGGTAAAGGTTAGGGTCAAGATTAGTGTTGGAATTAGGGTTATGACTCAACTAGAGTTAGAGTTAGGCACAATTAGGGTTTGGGTTAAGATTAATGTTAGGTTAGGGTAAGGGTTCACCTAGGGTTAGGGTTAGGTTTCAATTAGTAATATAGTTATAATTAAGATTGCTATTAGAATTAGGATTAGTGTTAGAGTTAGAATTAGAGTTAGAATTAGAGTTAGAGTTAGAATTCACTTATAGTTAGGGCCAGGTTTAAGTTAGGAGTATAATTCGACCAGGATTAGGATTCAAATAGGATTAGGGTTCAACTAGGGTTAGTATTAGGATTCAAATTATAACTAGGATTAAAGTTAGGTTAGGGTTTAGTTAGGGTTAGGGTTCTAAAATAAAGCTTAGGTTTAGCATTAGGATTGGGGTTCAATTAGGGTTTGGATTATGGTTTGGGTTCAATTAGGGTTAGGATTTATGTTCAATTAGGGTTAGGATTTACGTTCAATAGGTTAGGATTAGTGTTAGGGATCAAGCTTAATTAAGGTTGAATTTCAATAGGGTTAGGGTTAGGGTTTTAAGATAAATCCTAGGGTTAAAGGGTTTGCATTCAATTAGGATTAGAGTTAGAGTTAGATTTATATTAGGGTTAGAGTTAGGAGTTGCAAATTAAGATTAGTGTTAGCATTTGAGTAAGGGTTAAAATTAGTGTTAGATGATTAATTAGTGTTAGGGTTAGGATTTAATTAGGATTAAGATTCAATTAGGGCCGGTTAGGGTTCAATTGATGTTTAATTAAATTCAGTTAGGGTTCAATTGATGTTCAATTAGGATAAGGGTTCTAGGATAAAGTTTGGGGTAAGGCTTAGGATTGGGTTAGAATCCAATTAGGATTAGGGTTAGGGTTATAATTATGGTAAGGGTTAAGATTCAATTAGATATTAATTAGGGATATGGTTAGGGTTTATATTCAATTAGGGTTAGGGTTAACTAAGGTTAGGATTAATATTCAATTATAATTAGGGTTAAAGTAAGGTTATAGTTAGGGTTCATTTAGGCTTAAGTTTAGGTTTTAATTAGGGTTATAGTTAGAATTAAGGTTAAGGTTAGTGTTTAGGTTCAATTGGGGTTACTGTTAGACTTAAAGTTAGGATCAGTGTTTAGGTTAAATTAGCATTAGAGATAGTGTAAGAATTAGGGTTAGGGTTAGAGATGGTTTTAGGATTAGGATTAGAGTTAGGTTTAGGGAACTAGAGATAGAATTAGGATAAGTGTTGGGATTTATGTTAGGAATAGGGTTAAGATCAAGAATAGAGTTATGATTAGTGTTATGGTTAGAGATAGGTTACAATTCGTGTTAGGGTTAGGGTTAGGGGTAGAGATAAAAATTAGGAATCAAGTTAGGATAATCATTAGTGTTAATCAAGTTAGGATAATGATTAGTGTTAGGGTTAGGGTTAGGATTAGGATTGAGATTAGGGTTAGGGTTAGGTTTAGGGTTAGGGTCAAGGTTAGAGATAATTAGGAATCAAATTGGGATTAGGGTTAGAAATAGAATTAAGATTAGGGTTAAGCTTCAAGTTAGGGTTTTTGATAGGGTTATAATTATGATTATGTTTAGGATTAGAGATAGAATTAGAAACATGTTTAAGATTAGGGTTAGAGATGGAATTAGGTTTAGGGTTGGGGCCAATATTAGGATTAGGCTTACCATTATGGTTAGGGTTAGAGATAGGGTTTGGATTAGGTTTAGAGATAGAATTAGGATAAGGGGTAGGGTTTGAGTTAGGTTCATGATTAGAATTAGGGTTAAGATTAGAGATAGGGTTAAGTTTTAAAGTGTAGAATTTATTGTCATCATTCATGTGCTTACAAATCTAAACTTGAAACCTAAAATTCATTTGTAATCAATGTCACAAATATATGAAATACTAAATGTGTCACATATATGTGTGTGTGTGTCTATAACCCAAACCCTAATTCTAAGCATAATACTAGCCATAATATAAACCCTAAGCCTAACCATTATTTGAACTCTAACATTAACACTAATCCTAATCTTGAACTTAAACCTACCATAACTATTATTCTATCATTCTATCATAACCATAATAATAATCCCAATCCTACCCATTTCCTCACCCTAGCCATAATTCTTACCCTAACCCAAAAATTAATGTGAAACATAAGCATAATCCTAACCATAGAAAAAAATTCTAACCCTAACCATAAACCTAATGCTAACACTTACCTTAACTCTAAACCCTAACTGTAACTATAACCCTAACCATAAGCCTAAACCCTAACTCTAACCATAATCATAAACCTAAACGCTAAACCCTAATCCTAAATGGTTAACCCTAAATCTAATGCTAACTCTGACCATGACATAAAATTTAACCCTAATGCTAACCCTAATTGTGATATAAATTGTAACCCTAAATTTTAACCCTAATCATAACCGTAATTATAATAATTTATTCAATGTATAACACTAAACCTTAACACTAAATTCTAATGCTAAATATAACCCTAATCATAAGTCTAAACCCTAACCCTCACCATAATCATAATCGTAAACCAAATCCTAACCCTAATGCTAATTGTAGATACCTAAAATTGGTCTAGGCTTGCGAACACCACATTTGACATAATTTTATATTCATCCATGGTCATGATTAAATAATGTCAATGATTTAATTACCCTTTCTAACACATATTTCCTCTATTAATTAAATACCCCTTTTTAATTAATTCATTAAGTCATTATTAATCTTTATTCAACTTGATTAATTAAATAAATTATATTTGTTTAATTATGTCGCTAACTTATTAAATCCTCTTTCATAATTAAATAATGTATTATTTAATTACCCCCTTTATCATACTTTTCCAGCTATAATTAAATATCTTTATTTAATTATTCATTTAACCCCCTTTTCAACTATAATTAAATATTTATTATTTAATTATTCAATTCCACCCTTTTCGAAAGTCAAATTAAATAAATTATCTTTATTTATTTAATTAAATATTCTATCTTTGAATGTTGAATTAAATTAACATTTAATTCATATTTAATTATTTATGTCACATTCTTCTATCAACCAGTTAACTAATCATTCACTCACCTTTTGACTTGAGATCTATTTTTAGTTCTCTAGTTATCTCTGAATTCAACACCAGTTTATCTCTGCGAGAAGACTCTCTGTCATAACTAGTTGATTGACTAGTTCTAACTCATATGCATGTATGCGTTTATTAATTAAATATCTTTATTTAATTAATTAACTCAAGTTCGCATTCGAATGCATTATTCTTCAACTTCTAACTTTGTCTTTTGCATACAAAGTCTATTTCTTTTATTTTTGAAGATGAAGATTGGAACTCATGTTCTAACTCATGTTCTAAAATTAGTCTTTATCCTGTAGTTGAACTCACATTATAACTCATGTTCTATCTGAGACATAACTCATCGCATGGCATTCATCAATCTCGTCCATCGATCTCTCTTTCAATCTGAGCCGATCGTTCAAAACACAAAATCTATAAAATGGCCTATCATAATCATTATTCCTCCTCCCGAAATCATTATACACTTTTGAGAAGAAACAATCTTCGATATTTTGCTGAGACACTCGACGAAGTTATGCTTGCATTCAAACACACAAATATCTAAGGGAAAAAATAACAATACAGCAAAATGGAGAAGGGCAATTAAGATAAATCGAGGAAGTATTTGCATATTCAGTGAGATCATTCTAGTTTTATTAGTTTAGATTAATCATGCTTACTTATCATTCTTTGTTGTTTTATTTAGATTAGAATTGATGTTTAATCTTGTGCAGCTTTAGCATCTTCCACAATTCTGAAAAATCTGAGTTACATTTGGTGAACCCGACATATTCGACCATAACTTTTACAAGGCTACATATTTTTTCACGAAAATTTGTTTGCAAGTAGACGACATTCTCAAGAGCTTTCACGAAAAAAATCAGATTTTTTGGTGATGTTTTGAATTTTTTATAATTTTTTTGTTATTTTTCATAAAATATCAATTTTGAGAGAAATTTGTCAAATTTTTTGGATATGTTTACATTTCTGGAAAGAGATTTAAATTTGAATAGGGGTCTATTCTTTAGGTTTTAAATTTGGATAAATTGTTTTTATTCAAACAATAGATCTTTGAAAATTATGGTTTCACAGATATTTGCTTGAATCTCACAAACGGTTGCAGATCTATTCACAAAATTTTTTATGCAGATTTGAAATTATGTCAGGCACCTTCAATGAAAAAATCAATTTTTTGGATCTGTTTTAATTTTTAATAATTTTTTTATGATTTTTTCATAAAAAATTAATTTCAGGTGCAAAACAGACAATCTTTCAGATTTATTTACATTTTTGGAAAGCTCTTGAAATTTAAGTATGGGTCTATTCTCTGTAGTTTTATTTTTACTATCAAAAATATTTCCAAAAATCAGATTTGTCTTGACTAGCTATTAGGGTTTTGGCTTTGTTCGGTTTGTGCATGTGCAGAAAAAAAAAAAAAACACTTCAAAGCACACATTGGATCAAGTGGACAAAAACAACTTGGAGCTAAATAAATTCTAAAGGAATAACATAGTGTTTGCAGGACGAAGCTTTGAAGACAATTAAAACCCAAGACAATTTTTCTGCAGGACGAAAGCTGAAGACTATGAACTACTGATAAATTGCATGTAGGACCTAATGCCTTTGTGTTAATTTATTTAAATAAGTTTTTGTTTGGTAGATAGATAATCATCATGTGGGATTAAAATGAATTTTTTGTTTGATAGATAGAAAATTGTCATTTGGAATAAAAAGAACCACTGCCTTCTTTGTTTGGTGCTTTGCACATATTTGTAAACCCTTATGATTTGGTACACTGAAGTATCCTCTCCCCTTGCGCAGTCATGCAATCCTGGGTGTAAGAGAAATGGTTGCTGACTCTAGAACTTGGGCCTGTCTTGGTGGGAAAAAGTACTCACCCCAAGATGACTCAGACCGGTAGCACGCTAAAGCCAAACGCCTTCCAGCCGGTATATAAAAGTGGATTCTTGGGGAAAGCCCAAGAATCATGCACACTATTCTGATGAGATGGAAAAAAATAGACTCTCGCCGACGTTGGATAGTGTCCTACAAATGGAATGCCCTTATTAAACACCTTGTTGTAGAGTTACCAAAATCCTATCTATTTGCTGGCGCAACAGGTGTATACCCTGTGAAGCCATCTTACAAATTTATGGTTCTTGTGTTGAGGTGACATGTATGCCATGGGAGTTTCATGGGTACAGTAGCTTGGCTGCCCCGTATAAGTGAGTGCCGTGGAGGGGAGCCAGTGGGGTCAAGCTACTAGTCATCCACCTTGAATGTGCGTAGCTGGAGAAATCCAAGTAAGAATTCAGCAAATACTGTCCTAACAGCCTAGGTTGTACATGTTTTTGAGTCTTAATAGTCCTTACATCGCAAAAACGGAAGATACATTGATTGCTGTGTTTTCTCTTTGCTGTATTCATCAAAATCTTGATCAAACAAACAAAGTCAGTCAAACAACTTTCGGGAAAAATTCAAATTGTCAGAAAATAGAGTTGCATTTGTCAGTTTAATCGCTACATGTGTCATAGTGAGTCGCATCTGATAGGGGAAATGCCACATCTGTCAAAATTTTCAATTTGTAGTTTGCATATTACGAGCCGAACTGTCATATTTTGAGTCACATGTGTGCATGCAAACTGCAATTGTCAGAAACATTGCATGCACTATCAAAAGCCACATCTATCAAAATCTGAACCGTAATTGTTAGGTGAACTGCATTTGCCTGTCAACAGAAAACTTCAAAAACCGCAAACTGAGTCCGAAGCATAACTGTAATTTTATTTTCTGTTTCTTAAGATCAACCTTGGACAGAAACTAGAATTTTTCGCTCAAAAACCTTGCATCATTAGGTGTTATATACGTCTTAGTCATAGTCATCCTAAGTTGCATGCATATAGATACTTCCTAGGAAACTGCATATCGTTGAATAGGTAACTTTCCTCATCATTGGATACATTCATGTTCTGGTTTGTCACAATCATTGAACCTAGTCACTTTAGTCCTTTTGTGAATCTTTTCAGCTCAACAATCTAGTTTGGGAAATTCACCTTCTCAACTGTCCTTGTCCTACAATCAGGTTCCTTGGTTAAACACAAGTCCTTGCATGCATTTATTCCATAGGTGGTAGGTTATACCTGTCTTAGAGTCATTTGTCATCTTAGTCTGCTCGACATTTTTGCATATCGTACATCCTAGAGCATGTCATTCTAGTATACGTCATTGTCATAACATCCTTCATATTCAAAAAATCCAAAAAAAAATATAGACTAGAAATCATATCATTTAGAGACAATTCCATATCATTTGCATTACCATCCATCACCATGTCTTCCGTTGATCTTGATATGCTTGCTAGTCAAGTTGAATACCAATTACTTCGCATGGGTCAATACCAACAAGCCATAGACTTCAAAAGAAAATTTATCCAATCCAAATGCCAATCAACCTCAACCCATGGTCAACTACCCACATATCCATCTTATCAACAACCCATAAACTCTAGTCTTCCATCCATCCACCCTCATTGTCAATATTCCCCTAACACCATTCATGACACTAAGTCACAACAAAATTTCATTAGTCATACCCACCCTAACCTTGACAAGGGAAATCAACCATCCATCAATCCTATCCAAGTCTCCACATCATATTGTAGTCCTTCATCTTATCCTAATCCTTTATCCATGTCCTATTCTATTCCTTCATCTCATCCTAATCCTCTATTCACGTCATATCCTAGTCCTCCATCCACGTCATATCATGGTCATGCATTCATGTCCTATCCTAGCCCATCATCCCTCAACCCATTCCAAGCCTCCACATCCCATCCTAGTCCATCATCCACTAGTCCATTCCTACTCACTCCATCCCAACTTGCATTTAGTCATGAGAATGCATTTATTCATGGTCTCCAAAATCACATCCCATTGCCTACACTTGAGGATACATGTCAAAAAGAAATTCCAAAGCATGACATCATGGCTTCACCTTCATGTCAAGATCAACGAAGTCCATCCCATGACCCTATCTTTAGGTCTATTCAAGAAGTTCTCCTAGAAAATCATGGCATTCCAAATACACCTATCCTTGGTCAAGAGTCCATCCACAACCATGTCATCCAGACAACCTCATCTTTGATCAAGACCCTAACATTGATCCAAAAGTCCAAAATGATCCAGTCCTTGACCTCTATGCCATTCATGATGAAACACTTGAAGATGATTCCATCCAAACTTTAAGTATTGACACTTCCAAAAGTGAGACACTTGCCTCCATGGGAAACATAGATGAACTACCACAAGAACAAGAGTCTTCTAGCATGGACATAGTTTCAAATGATCACGCTATCGCTAAATTCATTGGACTCCATGATAATGATCATAAGGACAATTTCTACATTGACATGGAAGTACTGATATCTTTTGAAGAACAGTCAGAATCTAATGTTTCACAAAATCAAACCAAAGATGTTAATCAAAAATACATCCAACCTATTGATGAAGCTACAACATCTTATCAGATAGGATCATCTATATTTGTCAGAGCAGGATTTCTTGCAGAAGAGAAGATTCCAAGTAACAATGTCTACATACACAATAAGGATGGGTTAGCATCTTGCTTCCACAATAAAAAGTACCCCATTGCAAACAGAATCTGTCAAAACATGCAGTATCAAGGCAAAAGACTAGGCCTACACGAGCAAGGAATTCAAGAACCAGTACAACTTCAAGAAAATCCTAGACAGCAAGGTCTTAGTTATTCATCAGTCAGAGAATCTAATGATGTTAGTGACACCTCCTCGATATTGGGGGCAACTTCATCTGATACAAACATCAAAATGGGGGCCATGAGTAGTTCTTACCATAAGATTTATGCCAAAAATCCTTCCATCCACACCATAAACCGTCATTCCAACATGAATAAACCTTCCATTTGGAACCAACAAAAAGAAAAAAATTATTACAAATCCAAAGTTCAAAATCAAATGTCAAAGACCATCAAAGCAATCAAAAATCTGAGTGGACAAATGAAGTTAAAATGGATCCCAAAGACAAATGGATCAAGCAAAGAAAATATTTCAAATCCAAGATTCAATCAAAATGTGGAGCCACAAGAAAAGAGGACTCCCACATATAATAAATGTCCACCTCCTTCAAAATGGTCATCAAGCAAGGCATATAAAAGTGTTGGTTCCAAACGCTATCCCAATCAAAATTACAAACTCCGCCATCCAACATCCCAATTTTGGAAAATAAAAAGTGCTTCATCTAAACTTATGAACAATCCCCCCACATCTACCATCATCCATCATAATCCAATATCTCGTCTAAAGTCCAAAAATCCCATGTCACAAATCCATCACATCTTGGCAGCAACTCTTTATTGTAAGGACTCTCATGGCACTCTATCGCGATGTGCGTATTTTGATAAGGCCAACTCTAGTATCAACAAGGGTCACAATGACATCGATCAGTTGTATGCAAGTGCTATGATCCTAACAAGACAACTACTTCATAAAGGTCATTATTGGCATATCATGGCTCCAGTCTCTACATCAGCACCATCAATGGATTCAACACAATCAGTGATCATCTAAAGTATCGAGACAATCTTGGAAAAATTGTTACCTTGATGAAAAATTGGCAAATAGGTGTCATGGTGATACCACAAAAATAAAAAAAATGACAAAAAGAGTAAAGAGAAAAAAAATTCGTCCAATGGTGAAAACCTAGCAAACAGGCGCTTTGGATAAGTACCATGATGAAAACTTGGCAAATAGGTGTCATGTGTAAAATAAATTACCTATGTGGATCATTACACTTGGGGACAAGTCGTCTCATCTCCCATTCCCTTCACATGACATTTCCTATGACATTTCCATCTATCCATCTAAACCCTATCACTTTCCATCCATTTTCCCATCAACTTTGATCTTGATAAGGACTACAATACAAACACAAATCATGTTTTGGAAAAACTTTTGACATGTCTATCTTTTGGTCATACCTTATTCATTAAAAATTATGTCATTACCTTCATAGCCTCCTTTTGACTATGCGACATCATCCTTGGAGACCATATGATAATTCTCTAGTCCAATCCATCCATGTCTCCTATCTTTTACCAAAGCCATGCATTGTCCTTTTATACCTATCATCCATCTTGGTTTTCCTTGTCTATGCTCTAAAGATCCCTCGTCATCCCATCCAGTCCTCATCAAGTCATTCCAAATGCAACAATATGGCAACCTAACGCATTATCCAAAACATTCCTTGACTTTGACCCTGGCCCTGCTACAGACTATTATCCTCTTGTCATATCATTGTCATCTTCACGTTGTTTCGGGATGTGTCCTTCCCACGTCAAACAACGTTGTTGTCATCATCACCAATCAATTGGTATTCAGCTTGACTAGGATCAAGATCATGGTTGTCCTTGGATTCTTGTGTGTAGGCATCATTTACATGCATTTGTCACCACCATCAGACAATGTCCTGAAAAATCCAAAAACATTAGAAAGCAGCAAAAATTAAAAAATAAAAAATAAAATGTCAAAAAATCCCAAAAAATAGTGTCAAGTCAGATATGTCTAGTCAATCATGTCAAGTCAGTTATATCAAGTCAATCATGTCAAGTTGGTCATGTTAAGTCAGTCATAGACATAGTCAAACTACGTTTCCTTTGCGACTGGGACGTAGGCAAGGCCATCAATCGATGTGCCCCCAAGGCATTAGGTTTGTCAGTCTAGGTTTGTCATGTATCACACACTTTAAATCATGACTCTTTGTACATACAAAGTCATTGGTTGTGTCGAACTATGAGGTCTCTGCATGTACAACGTAGGCAAGGCTAATCAATTGATGAGCTCCTGAGACCACACTAGGTCAGTCCAATAGGGTTCATTCACAATCACTATCACACAAGTTGCATATCATTTTTAAGGTATCATCTCATGTCAAACACTATCTACACACACACTTTTATCAGTCAAAGAATCAAAATGAGTCATGCAACAACAAGGCAAAACATCTCAAGGTCATCAAGTCAATATCAAACACATTGTCAAAGCGATCAACCTATGTCTTACACAAGATATGTCTTTCTTGTCAACAAACGTCATCAAATTGTCATAGTATCATGTGGCTTGTCACCTCAATGTCATCAGACTCCAACGTCTTATACAGCATGTGTCTTACTGAAACCAGGCTTTGTCATGCCTTATACAAAAGTCACCAAGTTGAAACCAGACTCAACATCTTATGTGGTATGTGTCATTCTCTCACATTACGCTATGTCAAACATCAAACAATCAAACAATCCCACAAGATCAAGTTTTGGTGAATACATTTATTTGGCTTTATGACTTTATATCTTATTTTGTCTTATCTTTTTATCGATTTGTGCAAGATCCTGTTACTAGCTTTCTCAAGGATGTCCCTTGAAGGATTTAGAGAAGCAACGATGCATCAGGACTCTTTTTCTTTGGCTGCTATTTGTCAACTGTCTTTTTAACATTGGTTTTTGAGTCATGTTACTAGTTTCCTCAAGGATTTCCTATCAAGGATTTAGAGGAGCAGTGACGTCTCATGACCCATCTTTTATTTGTCTGTTGTTTATGGTTTGTCTTGACCAAATGACTGGGGCATCGTCTCCTTAGTCTGAGTTCAGACACTCCTTGTCTACGACTGTCTGTTTTTCATAGGTGGATAACTTTGTACACTATGGTCTATCTCATATCATAGTGTGTATTATCTATTTGTGTCATGTCCTGCCCAATGATGATTACAAGCAAGTATAGCGTATTTGGCAATATATCGAAGATCATTTTTTTTCTCAATCAATCAGACTTAATTGTTTCTTACTAACATTCTAAAATCATCCATGCTAACATTTCTTCTTTTCTGCATCTTCACCACCATTATCTATCCATTTCGAGAGCACACTCATGTTCTTCAAACCCGCCTATCCTCTCGAGGGGGCATACCACTACCTCCTCGTCATTCTCCCTTTCACTGGGGCATACCTTACCCTGTTTCATGCTGAGGCATGATCGGGGCATATTTTCTTTTGCACAAGTCGTACCAACATTGTATCAAAGAGGGGCAAACTATAGATACCTAAAATTGGTCAAGGCTTGCGAACACCACATTTGACATAATTTTATATTCATCCATGGTCATGATTAAATAATGTCAATTATTTAATTACCCTTTCTAACACATATTTCCTCTATTAATTAAATACCCCTTTTTAATTAATTCATTAAGTCATTATTAATCTTTATTCAACTTGATTAATTAAATAAATTATATTTGTTTAATTATGTCGCTAACTTATTAAATCCTCTTTCATAATTAAATAATGTATTATTTAATTACCCCCTTTATCATACTTTTTTAACTATAATTAAATAGCTTTATTTAATTATTCATTTAACCCCCTTTTCAACTATAATTAAATATTTATTATTTAATTATTCAATTCCACCCTTTTCGAAAGTCAAATTAAATAAATTATCTTTATTTATTTAATTAAAATCTTCTATTTTCGAATGTTGAATTAAATTAACATTTGATTCATATTTAATTATTTATGTCACATTCCTCTATCAACCAGTTATCTAATCGTCCACTTACCTTCTGACTTGAGATCTATTTTTAGTTCTCCAGTTATCTCTGAATTCAACTGCTGGTCATCTCTGCAGGAAGACTCTCCATCATAACTAGTTGATTAACTAGTTCTAACTCATATGCATGTATGCGTTTATTAATTAAATATCTTTGTTTAATTAATTAACTCAAGTTCGCATTTGAATGCATTATTCTTCAACTTCTAACTTTGTCTTTTGCATACAAAGTCTATTTCTTTTATTTTTGAAGATGAAGATTGGAACTCGTGTTCTAACTCATGTTCTAAAATTAGTCTTTATCTTGCAGTTGAACTCACGTTCTAACTCACATTCTATCTGTCACATAACTCATCGTATGGCATTCATCAATCTCATCCGTCGATCTCTCTTTCAATCTGAGCCGATCGTTCGAAAACACAAAATCTATAAAATGGCCTGTCATAATCATTATTCCTCCTCCCGAAATCATACACTTTTGAGAAGAGAAACAATCTTCGATATTTTGCTGAGACACTCGATGAAGTTATGCTTGCATTCAAACACACAAATATCTGAGGGCAAAAATAACAATATAGCAAGATGGAGAAGGGCAATTGAGATAAATCGAGGAAGTATTTGCATATTCGGTGAGATCATTCTAGTTTTTATTAGTTTAGATTAATCATGCTACTTATCATTTTTTATTGTTTTATTTAGATTAGAATTGATGTTTAATCTTGTGTAGTAGTTAGCATCATCCACAATTCCAAAAAATCTGAGTTACACTAATCTTAAGCTTAATCCTAACCCTAACCTAAACCATAGACCTGACCAAATATAAATCCTTACCCTACCCGTAATTATAATTCCAATCGAAAACTTAATAGTAATTCCAACCCTACCCTTAACACTAACCAAAGCCTTATACCTAACCTGAAACCTGTTATTATTATAATCCAAACCCTAACCCTAACCATAATTCTACCCCTAACCCTAACATAATTCCTACACTAACTATGACGATAAACCCAACCTTAACACTAAACCCTAAACCTAATCATAATAATAAATCTAAACCAAAACCTAACCCTAATGCTAACCCTTACCATGATATAAACCCTAATCCTAAATGCTAACTCTAATTATAACCCTAAATATATTAATTTATTCAATGTGTTATGCACGCTGTGACTGCTACTAGCTTATCTATCTTAATATATTAAGATATATATTATACATCGAGAGATATCATTTTCGAGGCGTATTTTTTAAATTTAAAAAAGAAAAATAGAAAAAAAAAAAACGCTAAGAAAATGATATGGCTCGGCGTATAATATATATATCTTTATATAGTAAGATAGATAAGCTAGTTATAGAAATATAAATAATTTTTTTTTCAATGTTTATTTTGATTTAAAAAAAAATTGATGTAGAAATATATATTAAATTAAAATATTTAAAAAAAAAGTTTATCTTCAATAAATTTTAAAAAGCAATTTAGAAAAAATCTTTGCTTTGTTTTATTGTTTTTATATTAAAAATTAATTTAGAAACAAATTTTTGCTTTGTCTATATTTGTTATTTATTATTTTTTAAAATCAATTTAGAAATAAATCTCTCTAAATCTTTGTTTTGTTTTATTGTTTTTTATATTAAAAATCAATTTAGAAACAAATTTTTGCTTTGTCTTTATTTGTTATTTATTATTTTTTTAAATCAATTTAGAAATAAATCTCTCTAAATCTTTGTTTTGTTTTATTGTTTTTTATATTAAAAATCAATTTAGAAACAAATCTTTGTGTAAAGAAGAGTCTCCAATAAGAATTTGAGGATTAGCTTCCAACTTGATGTAAGGGTTTTCTATGCATAGTAGTGGTACTAGTATTTCAAGTTGTGTAGCAGCTTGGTGCTCTTTGATGGTCTTACTTAAACCCTACTCTTATACATCTACTGGTTTCCAACTTTATGGCCTATTTTTTATAGTCCATTGACTGTTCTTTATTTTATTGTCAATGATTAGTTTTAAGAATCCTCTGTAGTAGCCAAGGGAAGAATAGCACAATTATGAATGTCAAGGTGAACCATTTGGAACAATCGATCTGAACTAATCACCGTGAAGTTTCTCCAAAGGAAGAGGTCTTGTTGTTTGTAGTTTTGTTTGTGACTGCATTGTTGATTGCTATTTTTTTTTCGTGTCTTTAGACTGCTTTTTTGTAAGTTGCATTCTTTCAATATAAAAAATTCACTCTACATTTTTTGACAACTTATAATTTTCTTAAAACATTAATTGAAAGGTTGTAAAATGACCAAACTGTCATAAAAAAATTATATGACAGGCAGGGGTGACCATCAAATTCCAGGCCTAGTACACGGGCATCTCCTAATGCCACACATTTTATCAGCACTCCAGGTTTTTTCCAAATTCCGTGGACCGTGCTACGTACGTGGCAACAATTTACTTTCTTCAAAAAGTATTATACTTCCGGCCCCGATACACCTCCGTTTATTGTCATCGAAAAACTTTTCATTCACCTTACCTAACTTCTGCTTTTTATTCTTTTCAAATCTAAATAAAAAATCTAACTAGAATACCTATCTTTATATCAAATTTATGTAAATAAGGCAGAAAGATATATTCTTACAAATGTGAATTTATAATCAAATAAAGATAGGTATATTATAAATGTGAATTTATAGTAAAAAAAAAAATGATATTTTTGCATTAGTGCAACACATAATCCAACTTATTCCAACACATAATCCAACCTATTCTACCAAATAGTGCTGGAATACTAAAAATCATTGTGAAGTGTACTTTTACCTAGATTTTTTAGTTCTTCAAACATAGATATCTCTAAAGTGGTATTGCCTCCTAGGAGTCCACTCGGGTCTACAAAGGACATAGGTAGTGTTTTCCACTTCAAAAAGACGTATACATACCATCATTGTTTTTCATTTTTCTCCCTCATAGAAACACTTACTCCTTTTTTTCAACAATCTCAACTTTCTTACTGAAGAGTGAGACAATATTTAGGAATTAGTTTTCTAGCTTATGGGACTAAGGACAACGTGATACCAAATCTCCCAATAATTTCTTTGTTTCCTTGAATTACAATCTTCAGGCCATCAAGTATCAGTTGCTTGTGGTAAATACACTCATATCACTTTCATTGCATTGCCCTCTCAATATAATGTGATTTTCATATAGGAATGAACCAGTTGCATTGGACAAATTTAAGCCATTTCAAATACATTTCTCCTCCCAATCCTTTTGTAGGGTCCAATGTCATTTATTTCATCAGACATGTTGTATAATTTATTTTCACACCATCCATTTATTTTTCTTCTCTTTTTTCTTTTCTGAATCCACAATCTAATGTAGTGGATTTAAATTTGAGCACCATGGCAACATAAACTATTTTCTTGGCATGTTTCTCTACCTTAAGGGCTTTAGATGGAGAAGGTCCCTCCCATTTCTCCATTTTATTTACTCTTTTTCCTACAAAAGAAGCCATCGCCTACATTCCCCTTAAGAAAGATAAGCTATCAATCCAACCAACAATTAGGGAAAATTAAGTAGCACAAGGCCTACCTTCAATAAAACAGGGAAAGAAGTAGAAGTTTACGAACACAAGAGTAGAATCTACAATATACCGTATGGTGAAAGGTTGTAGTGGTTTGATTTGTTTACACTGTACAACATGAAGAAGCAGTAGTTCAGTTAGTGAAATCGAAAGCCTTTGGAAGAAGTTTGTCTAGTGTTGGATCCTGCACTAGGTGGCGTTGTTTAGACTCCCATTCAAGGGATGACAAGGCCTCTACTTTGGAGAGAGCCTCACTATCTCTGACATGTAGAGCTAAGTAGTAGAGAAAAATGAGTGTAGGAATCTGAGAGCCTGAAACACTACATAGGGTAAACTGTAAAGGATGTCGTAATGTTAAAACCTAAATATGCTCATTATTAAGATCTTGCCGTAATTTTCATTTTCATAAACATACTCTAAAACCCTCATCGAAGCCTTATTTTGATGTTGTAGCTTGCCAAATTGGAGAAGCAAAAGGTCAATACCAGCAAGGAAGAGTTTGGAGGAGCAGAAACCAAACATGACAAGGAAAGCAACCAAAAAAGGCAAAAAAAAGGTTGAAATTTGTTTAATCGTCTTGCATTGATATGGCCACATTTCATTCATTCTTGTCAGCTGCCTCATTTGAATGATGCTTATCTACTATCCACCACTCACCAAATTTAATACGATTGCTAATCCATTTTGATGTACATGGAACAAATGCCGCTACATTGGAATGCATTTCGACGTAACAAGTGTTAGTGACTACTTGTCTATTTACTATTGTAGGAATTATTCAATACATTATTTGGTAGTCACACTTACTCATTTAATGGCTTGACACTAGATTTAGTTAGTGGTTTAATAAAAGGGTGTAAGTAATGAGAGCATTCATTTTGTGGGAGAAAATGGTGACTCCCCAACACCCCCAGGAATAGTTGCTAGACCAAAACCACTTCCAGAAGAGAGAAAATGGCAAGAAATCTTGCTTCACAATGCAAGATTGAATTGATTGAATTGAATATTTTCAAATGTACATGAGATGCCTTTCTTATAAAGGCAAGGTTGAGATGTAGGATTAGACAAGATTATGACAAGTGTCTTAATCCTATTACATGAGACAACTAACAAACTAACTACCTAGGAATCAAGCAATACTAGCTAGATAAGATAAGTTCTAGAAAAGCCAACTAAGACTTTTAGAAAGAATCTTTTATCCCAAGTAAACTTAACTATGTGAATATGTCCCTTAATTACCTAGTGAATGAATTAGCTAGGTACAAGACATTTATTCACACCAACACCCACCTTAAGTGCAACTTAGGGAGAAGATTATTATGCAAACTATGCAAAGATGAAGATGGGTCTCGGCTATGAGGCCATGTTAGGTAGCCATTTACAATGCAAATGCAAATGAAAAATCTCTCACAAGTGGAGAAAAAGAGAAAACCTAGTGGAACAAAACTCCTCTCCAAAAGAGAGAAAAAATAAATAAAACAAACATGATGTATAGAGGACTCAATGATACCCCCCAAGGACTACATCCATCATGTATATACAATCAATGTTCCCACCATAAGAGGGAAGAAGAGAGACAAGATATCCCCCCATAATGTATAGTCACCTACAAACATGGTTAATGTCTGAAGACAAAACATAATCCAATGTCTACAAACACTGTTTCTCCCCTTAGGAAGAAGATACACCAAGTACAACTGCAGGAATGATTCCCATTCTAGATAGGAAGTGATAGGAAGAGGAATCCATATGTATGAAGATTGTGTCTCTGAAATCTGCTCATGTGTTTCCAAGTTCTTGGATGATGAAGATGATGCCACAATCCAATCAGGTACATGCCCAATCACAACAAATTGTGACAAACTAGGAACAAGTGGAAACTGATTTTGAACAAAATCCAAAGATAAACATGAAGTGAAAATAGTGGATCCATGACTATCATCAAATAGGAGAGATAGACCCTCAAATTGGTCCTCCAAATTTGCAATGTGAGACTCCACAAACAAAGAAGCAATTTTCATCAAATAGGAATCCCAATCAGGAAGACTATCAGATACCTGTTGCAATGAACCACTGGATGTACTCAATGACTCATCAACAAAAGATGAAGAATCAAGAACCTCTGAAGCATCTACAATCTCCTCCAAAGGATCACAAACATGGGTTATCAACTCGGAAGAATGAAGCACATTGGAGTTGGAAAGAGGATCTTCAAGAGATGGAGAAGAATCATGGTCTCCATACACCTCTCTAATGTGAGTCCAAAGAGCATGAGGACATTCAAAGTGAATAAGTGTCTCCAAAATTTCATCATTTACATTTTCAAAAATAACTCTAAAGACTCTAGCCCTAAGGCCTTTCCAAATGCAATACTCATCATTTGTGCTAGGACAAGGAACTTTATTAAAACAAATGACAATAGATTCCACTCATTAAGATGAGTGAGAATTAAATTACTCCATTGCCTATAGTTCCCTTTCTCCAAAGTAATTAAGAAACCCATTTTGTACACAAAGATATGAGCTCGAAAGCCAAAAATGGAGAGTTGTCTTCAACTTGGAAAAAAAAGGTACAAAACTGCAAAATCCCTGCAAAATATTTGCACCACTGAAAATTTGACACTTCCAGTTTTCCGATGATATTTCGTTTCAAAAATTTCACCTTCGTATGTGAAAGTTACGCTAATTTGAAAAAAATGGCTAATTTTGGACATATGGGACTAACCAAAGGCAATAAATTTGAAGCTTGGGCTAAAAATTCGACCCACACTTATTATGGTCAGATTTTCCTTTAATAAAAGCTTAAAACAAAGTTTCTTAAAAAACTTTCACCGCTATAATGAGATAGTCGACATGTTAAAAAACTTTATTACAAAGGTTGATATATATATAAATGAATGAAAGATTTTAATGACGCCCACGAGACTAAACAGTTTATGGGACCGAGACCAAAACTTTATACCGATAGTGAAAAGAGTTACAAGAACCTTCGTACCAACTTTGATGTGACGACATGTAAGAAGCGACGGATGTGACCCACACAGTACATAGAAGGAATATACCATTTTTTAATGCCGATTTGACCTTGCGTACTGGTGATATGACCTGTACAATCTGCATAATATATTTCGCCAAGATTTGTATAAAACCCCAAATAAATTTTGAATAAATATTGTCCGAGTTACAATAATTTTGCCCCAAAATTTTTTCCAAAAATTTTGTCCGAAAAATACAATAAAAATAATGCAGAAATTTTAATATTTTTTTTGCAAAAATAATAATAATTATGACCACTGTACCGTTGGGGAGGATGTACGGTTTATTTGGGCAATTTTTTTTGTCTCAAAAACAAATTTTACCGAAAATGGATGAATTGGCAGTCAAAATTCGTCTGCGAGGCCTTCTGAGCACAATGGTGGTGTAGATCTGGGCCCAAAGTGCTCCAAAAAAATAGTGACCTTCTGGATCAACTTCTCTTCATACTTTTCCAAACCTTTCATAGATCAGCCAAAACATATCCAAATTTGATGAAACAAAAGACAAACCTGACTTTCTTTGATGCTCTGGATTCAACCGTGAGGTCAATGAAACCCCAATGTGCACCCAAAAAAATATTCAAGCCAACATGAAACCCTCAAATCTGGGAAGGAATCTGCAACACTAGAGCTTTGATACCATGTGGGAGAAAATGGTGACTCCCCAACACCCCCATGAATAGTTGCTAGACCAAAACCACTTCCACAAGAGAGACAATGGCAAGAAAACTTGCTTCACAATGCAAGATTGAATTGAATATTTTTAAATTTACTTGAGATGCCTTGCTTATAAAGGCAAGGTTGAGATGTAGGATTAGACAAGATTATGACAAGTGTCTTAATCCTATTACATGAGACAACTAACAAACTAACTACGTAGGAATCAAGCAATACTAGATAGATAAGATAAGTTCTAGAAAAGCCAACTAAGGCTTTTAGAAATAATATTTTATCCTAAGTAAACTTAACAATGTGAATATGTCCCCTAATTACCTAGTGAATGAATTAGCTAGGTACAAGACATTTATTCACACCAACACCCCCCTTAAGTTTTGGTTTTAAAATTGGTAATGACAAACAAATATTGATAAATTACATTCAGAAAATTAATGATCTCATTTACTATTTTTTTTAGAATCGAAATAGGTGGACACAATTATTTGATACAATCCTAAACATTGTACGTTTGATTCCAACTATCAGGAGCTTGAGTTTTAACACTTAGATCTAAATTAGAAAATGTAGAATATTAAACCATGTTCACCTTGATATATGTTATATAAAATACTTGTAATGATGATAATGCTTATAAAGACCTTTGGAAAATTTGTTGGATCACTAAGGTAAAGTTTGTTTAGATTACAACCCTAGTTGAATTAGCTTTATGGATTGAAGTTTAAGATTTGATGACAACAATCACAAACATGTAAGTGGTCTATATGAAAATAAAGATTTTTGTCCCTTAAAAAATTGAAGTGTTCTCTAATAGTTTATCCTTGTTAATTTCTAGCTTATCTTCATTTATAGACATCTTTTATGATAATTTTAAGTGTACATTGAATGTGTTTAAATAGCCAAACATAGCAACATGTCACATAAAATGTAAAGAGCAGAACTCTTTAAAGCAAATATCTACAAAAATTTAAATAATTTCATTTATATTAAAAATAAAGTTGACAATTCATTCATTTAGACATCATAAAAGACAATCGGTTCCAAAACATGACTTAAAGTTGATAAGATAGATTCAATATATAATTCTAGTTTAAATAGATACATGTGTCATAATACACTTCAATGATAATCATACATAAGAAGTTGGAATATCGGTACCAACCAGAGGGGAGCTTTCACCTTAAGCTCTTCAATACATAATTACAGAATACAATATAACATAAAAGAAGATGACATCCTTTGATCTTCAATCCAATAGCATATCTTCATAATGAAGACGAGAACAAGGATCATGCGCTTTTTTTGCCCAACCTCGAAGCTTACACTTCCCCGAAATTCTTAAATCATTCAAAGAATAGTCGACCTTGCATGAATCGCTTAGCAAAAAATAGTCTACAAGCATGATGGAATCTAGTGCGTGCCTAGTATAACTAGTAAAACCACAAGCATTTTTATTTTTCTAATTCATTTAAGAAACAAGCAAGTTTGATACTAGGATATGGTAGAGAGTTCAATAATTCCATCTATTTCAATGGTCCTTAAGTTACTTGGCCAAGTAAAATGTCATGCACGACAATAAAACAGTTTTGGAAAAGAAAAAATACACTCTCTAATAACCCATATTCGACACCCATCCCGGAAGGTAACTTTCCCAAAACATGACATGCACATTCATTTATCAAGCATGCATGGTTCCAAATAGTCAAATACCATATTTCAAAAACAATAAAACATAAATCTTGTTTGAAGCGAAAACAGTTTAAAAGTTGTTATTTTCATCATTTTAATCCATAAATGACATTAAATTAATATTTAAATTGAGTAAATTAAATAATCAAAAATAAATAAAAAAGGTGTATCTCCAGTATATAGATTTAATACATATAGTAAAACAGTCATAAAAGAGCACACATTCTTTCGCTCTTTTTACTCATCTATTTTGTTTCCTCCGTGAACTAATCTTAATTTCTTTTGTTTCAAGTAAATCATATCCTTAAATTTAATTGCTTTAATTTCTAATTTCCATACTTGCAAAAAATAATTAAATAAATTTAAACTTTTCATGAATAGTTTAAAATAACTCGTTTTGGTTTAAGTTTTAGAATGTTTGAGTTTCAATTGCAAAATTTACTGTTTAAAAACTTCTGTTTCGAAAACATGTTAAAATTTAGGAGATATTCTATCAAATTGGTTTTAGTTTGAATTATTTTCAAATCCAATTTCAATTAATGTTTTCTGTCAAAACAAAAGTAAATAAAGTTTTTTGTTTAAAAATAAAATTCTTTTCAAATCAATTCTGAGTTTCTCCTAAGTTTGTAAAACAACTGTTTCTCATTATTTTCTCATTCAATTTTTCCTACAATCTTTTCTGTTTTGAACTTGTTCAATGGAGTTTTGTTTTCCCAGTAATTCACAGTTTGATGTTCAAGAATTTACACAGAAAACTGAAGTAACAAAATTACTTTTAAATAGTTTTAAAAATCTATACAATAAAATAACTATCTCATTCAAATTTACTCTATTCATGTTTTGTTTAATAAATTCAAGATCCTACCTGATAAATTCTAGAAATAGATTGTGAATTTCCTTTGTTCTTTCTGTATCTTTTTCCTCTGTTTGAATGTTATTCAGTTTCTGTGTGTTACCTTCTATCAAGCTGACTTTTATCTCCTTATCATATTATTTCTACATGCTTTGTCATTCTTTCCTACTAGCTGGCTGGCTGGTGCACACTTCCTAATCTTCCTGGCATGCCTTACCTTCCTCCTAACTACCTACTTAGCTAGGCGCAACCTGTCTTGTCTCCTTGCGCATTACCTGTGCACCTTTCCTATTCTCTGTGGCTGCTCACCTCACTTCTTGGCCACACATTAACCAGTCCTTGCATGGGAGTTGGGGAGTCCCTGTGGCTGCGTAGGAAGTAAGGTTCCCTCACTGCCTGCGCCTCCTCTTCCCTACATTTTCTCTACTGGTTTTTCCTGTGCATGGGAGAGTGGGGACCCTTGGTGGTTGTGTGGAGAAGTGAAGAGTCTTTGGTGTCTATTTTAGCCTCCCCTCTTGGAGCACGTGTCCCCTCAAGACCTCTCCTCTTGTTGCGTATGGTGAGTGGGTGTTCTCCAATCTACAGTGCGTGGGGTGTGTAGGGAAGACTCGTGTTCAAATAACTCTCTATCCTCTGGCTGCTTCTCCAAAATAATCCAATTTCCAGTGAATCCCCCAAAATATCAACAACTACTAACTTTTTTTTGTGTTCCAATGCTAAAAACGGATTTCTCTGCCTCTTTTCCAATTCGAATTTCTTCCCCGATTGATTCCCTTTTTCTCATGCAATTCATGGAGTTATTCACAAGGCAAGATCCACAATTTTAGTGTGATCTCCAGTTCTAATTTTCAAGACTCCAAGTTCTAAATTTGATTGCCTCTAATTTGCTTGTAGATATTTTTCTACAATTTGTTTAATTGAAGTTTGATTTCAATTTCAATTTGCACGTGAATGGTTTTCTAAATTGTTTTCAATAACTCCATTTTAGATCTTGTTTAACTTCTTCATTTAAATCTTTTCCTATTTCATAATTTTCAAATAAAAACAAATAATTCTAAAACACAACTTTTATTACATTTTATTTAATTCCAAAATAAAAAGTCCATTTCATCAAATTTCGAAATACAAGAATCATTATTTTCAAACAATGATAAAATATTGACTTAAATAATTTAGTTATTTAGATAAAAATCTATTTTCTCACAGTTAATAAAATCGTCATTTAAAGCAACATATATTTTTTCACATTTTGGAGAAATCAATAAAACTTAATTTAAAATTTGCAAACACAGTAATCACAAGAATGCATTATAATATTAACTAAGTGCGTGTGTGTGATTCCATCATCCTCATAAACATCTAATGGCTAAAACAACTCTACCTAATCGTTGTTCTCGCCTTCAATCACATTCACCTATTCCTGTGTTCACTTGCACTCGATTTTTCATCAGTAATGACAAACCCCAAATTAAATAAAAATACATTTTGAATCGTTGTAATTGCATTTCAATTTCAATTTCACTCCAATTTGAATTTAAATTTAACTTTCATTTAAATAATCATTTAACTTCAATTTAAATAACGATATCATGACTAATATTTGCATTTAATTAATCAATAAAAATCTATATGTGACATCCTTCCCCTCTTGGAAGAGACATAGTCTCAATGTCTTATTAGTCATTCAATAAGCATAACATCACCATCAATAAAGCATACTATCTCAATCAGTAAAAGTATAGTATCTGAATAGGTAAACATAGTGTCTCAATCATAATGAAATAGTAACTAACAACATAGTTCTCAAAAATAAGCATAAGCAAATCATAGTAGCATCCATGCTATCAAAGTTCACAACATGTGAATAAAAAAAAACCAGAGTATCAAGTATCTCCGCATAAGAAAATACTAATCTATGAAAGAAAATGAGGAAAATGATGGTCTATCATCTCAGAATCCTCCCATGTAGCACTATCCTCAGTATACTGGTCCCACTGGACCTTGAACTAAGTACTATCTCTGTTACGTAGCTTAATGCTATGCCTGTCTAGGATTCAGATGGGCTCCATTAGCACCACCCCTAGATCCTATACTTGTAATGAATGCCAATCAAGAATATGAGATGCATCACGATGATATGGTTTTAACAAAGAAACATCGAAAACATTATGGAGTTGAGCTAGAGTAGGTGGTAACACTAGTCTATAAGCAACTGGATTAATAACTTCTAGTACATCAAATGGTCCCACAAATCTCAGTGCCAACTTTGATGATTTCCCAAATGAGATAGAGCTCTTATGAGGTTTAAACCTCAAGAAGACTTTATCTCCTACAACAAACTATCTGAAAGTCCCGTTCCTATTAGCATGGCTCTTTTTTAAATCAGCTGCTTCCTTCAACCTACCCTTGATCAAATTCATTTTCTCATCCATTTCTTTGAGCATATCTGGACCAATAATGATCCTATCTTCCATCCTGTCCCAACTGATAGGTGTATGACATTTCTGGCCATAAAATGCCTCAAAAGGTGCCATACCCAACAATGCATGAAATGAGCTATTATAGGCGAAATCAACCAATGGAAAATATTCCTCCCACTTGTACTACTAATCCATGCAATACATCCTCAACAACCTGATTGACCCTTTCAGTTTGGCCATCAGTTTGTGGGTGATATGCAAAAATAAAATTCAATTTAGTTCCCAAAGCTGCATTCAGTGTAGTCTAGAACCTAGATGTCATCCTGGTATCCCTATCAGAAATAATGGTCTCTGGTACACCATGCAATCAGAATATCTCTTGCACAAATTTCCTCGCAAGAGTCAATATCCATCCTTTAGATTTCCAGGTATGAAATGTGAAACCTTCGTCAGCTTATCAACAACTACTAAGATGGTATCATGCCTATTCCTGCTCAAAGGTAATCCTTGGATGAAATCCATACTGATTACTTGCCACTTATACTTAGGTATATCGTGGGGATACAAAAGTCCTGCTAGATGCACATGCTCAGCCTTTACCCGCTGGCATTCCAAACATCTAGCCACATACTCCATAACATCTTTCTTGAGCTTAGGCCAAAAATAAAAAGCCTTCAACTCTGTCACCATCTTCATAACTCTTGGATGCCCTGAATAAGGTGCATCATGTACTTTCTCAAGAATCAACTTCCTCAAATCTCCACCCTCAAGGATATACATCCTTCCCTAATATCTAAAAATACCATCATACTCCATCACATATCCATCAAATCTATGATCTGAAGGATCTGCCTCTAAGGCTTGCTTGACCCTATCTTAGTGCTCATCTCCTAGAAGATACTGCAACACCTACTGTCTCAAATTTGACCTTGTGGTCAACATAGCAGAGAGATGTCTTCTCCTGCTAAGAGCATCAACAACTTTGTTTTCCTTACCCTTGATATACTCAATACCAAAATCATACTCACTTAGGAACTCAAGCCACCTCCTCTGTCTCGCATTGAGGTTCAACTATGTGAAGATGTACTTAAGTCCTAAATGATATGTCTTAAGCTCAAATGGTTTCCCTAGGAGATAATGTCTCCACATATGCAATGCATGAACAATAGCTGTAACCTCAAGATCATGTGGTGCATAATTCAACTCATACTGTTTCAGTTTTCTAGACTCATATGCAACCACCACTTTCCCTTCTTGCATTAGCATAGCTCCTACACCTTCACCTGAAGCATCTGTAATCACTATGAAATGCCCATTAGGATCTAGTATAGTCAACACTGGTGCCGATGTCAACTTCTGTTTAATAATTTGAAATGTTTCCTCACACTTCTTAGTCCACTCATATTTCTTTCCCTTCTTTTGAAGAGAAGTAATAGGTGTTGCAATCCTGGAAAACCCTTCCACATACTTTCTGTAGTATCCTGCAAGTCCCATGAAACTACAAACTTCAGTAACACTTTGAGGTATTGGCCAATCTACAATTGCCTCTATCTTTGTAGGATCAACTGAGATTCCCTCAATAGATATGACATGCCTCCAAATAGTGAACCTTCTTGTGAAAGAAATTACACTTGAAAAACTTACCAAAAAGCTTTCGATCTATTAGTCGTTGCAAGACTATTCTCAAGTGCTTCTCATGTTCCTCTTCTATTTTAGAGTAAATTAGAATGCCATCAATGAATATAAGCACAAAATCATCTAAACAGTCTCTAAAGATATTGTACATAAGGTTCATGAATGTCGTTGGAGCATTCGTTAGGCCAAAAGGTACCACGGTGAACTCATAATGTCCATACCGAGTTCTGAAAGCTGTCTTCAGAATATTCTCATCCTTAATCCTCAATTGGTGGTAACCTGATCTAAGATCAATCTTATAAAACATTGTGGCCCCCTTCATCTAATCAAATAGCTCATCTATCTTAGGTAAAGAATACCTGTTCTTAATGGTAACCTTGTTCAACATCCTTTAATCAATACACAGTCTGAAGGTTCCATCCTTCTTCTTAACGAAGATTACCAGTGCACCCCATGGAGATACACTTGGTCTAATAAATCCCTATTTTAGCGACTCCTGCAATTGAACCTTTAGTTCATACAACTCAGTAGTATTCATTTTGTATGGAGCTTTGGATTGACGCTCCATTCTAGGTAAAAGTTCAATCGAGAAATCAAATTCTCTTTTTGGTGGTAACTTAGTAAGTTCTTTAGGAAAGATATCCAAGAACTCTCTAAGAACTGGATAGCCCTGTGGACTATGCTGGGCATTATCCATGTCACTCACCAATATAGAATAAATGGAGCATCCTTTCCGATTTTCTTTCTTTAGCTACATAACTAAGATATGTCTCAACTCTAGCGGTTCTCAAGATCCTAAAATCTCAACCGGATGTCCAAAATCATCCAAACAACTCACAACCTTATCTTCACAGTTCACTGTGGCTTTATGCTCAGTTAACCAATTGATCCCTAAGATCACATCATAAGAACCCAATGGTACTACATAAAGGTTAACTTGGGTTTGGAAGTTAGGTAACTCTAAATCGCTGCATGATAAACATGAATCTACCCTCTTCTCTGCTCAATTTCCATACTAAACCATCCATGAATGTGACATAAAAACAGGTCTGATAGGTAATTTAGCAACTACTTTAGGATCAATAAAGCATTAAGTAGCTCCTGTATCTATTAAATAGAAACAGATTGACCAAAAATCTTACCTGACATCTAAATAGGTGAAGCTTGAAAGTCTGCTTGACGGTTGTCAACCACTGCATGAATTTGGTGTTGTGGTGCTCGTTGATCATTACCACCTCGTTGACCTCCTGTACACTGAGTACAATTGGAGGCATAGTCATCTCATCCACAATTATAGCATCCACCTCGTGGCACCATCTATCTTGTTCCTGATATTGGAGCAGTTGGTGTTATTATTGTTCACTTTCTTGTTTCCACCATTGCTCCCTTCTCCTTTATCCTGAGTGTTTATTCCTCTCTTCAAGTTCCCAATATGCTGATTTTTATTATTACCCTTCTGATTATTGTTGTTATTGTTTTGGAACTTCCTATTTCCAAAACTAGATTTAGCATTCACACTCTTCCTGTAGTTTTCCACCTGTTGTAGCTTCTGTTCCTATTTTGTGGCCTTCTCAGAGACCTCATCCATCGTCAATGGATTATGAATATCCACATCAGCTCCAATCTGTGGCCTCAATCCTAGGATGAATTTATGAATACGAAACCTCTCATCCATCTGATATTGTGGTACGTACTTTAGGAGATTAGTGAACCTCTCCCAGTACTGAGTAACTGTCAGACCACCCTGTGTTAGATTCTGGAACTCTGTCATCTTCCTGTCAAAGAACAGCTATGGAAGCCACCTCTTCTTGAAAATTTGCAAGAACACTTCCCAAGTAGTCCCACCTGGTAGTAACTTCTTCTTAGTCTTCTTGTTATCCGACCAAGTAGTAGCTTCTCCAGTAAGCTGGTATGCAGTCCAAACTGCCTTGGTCTCATTGGACATATTTCTGAGCTCAAAGTATTTTTCCATCTTAATAACCCAAGCTTCAACTCCATCACCTATAGTCTTACCATCAAACTTGGGTGGTGCTACCCTTTTCAAATCTTTAGCCAATTCCCCTTCAATCCTAGCTTGAGGATTTGGTACGTCAACCCTTGGATTATCATTATTGGGTTGCTCCTTGTTTTGGGGGATTTCAACTTGAGGGTTTTGTCCTTCTCTGACACCTCGAACTTCATGTTCCAGATTATCCATTCAGGAACCCTACTGATTCAAGAGACTGAGAATCTGATCCAACCTGTGATTCTCATTACTTGCAGCAACTCCTTTACCTCTTATACCCATTATGTATCAACAATTCCTACATCAAGGAATGTTTGTTTAGCGTAATCGACAAAGAACCCTAGTGTTTAAAGAATACTTGACCCTGCATGAATCGCTTAGCAAAAAGCAGTCTACAAGCAGGATGGAATCTAGTGCGTGCCTAGTATAGCTAGTAAAACCACAAGCATTTTTATTTTTCTAATTCATTTAAGAAACAAGCAAGTTGGATACTAGGATATGGTAGAGAGTTCAATAATTCCATATATTTCAATGGTCCTTAAGTTACTTGGCCAAGTAAAATATCATGCACGACAATAAAGTAGTTTTGGAAAATCAAAACTACACTCTCTAATAACCCATATTCGGCACCCATCCTAGAAGGTAACTTTCCCAAAACATGATATGCACATTCATTTATCAAGCATGCATGGTTCCAAACAATCAAATACCATCTTTTAAAAACAATAAAACATAAATCTTGTTTGAAGCGAAAATAGTTTAAAAGTTCTTTTCATTGTTTTAATCCATAAATGACATTAAATTAATATTTAAATTGAGTAAATTAAATAATAAAAAATAAATAAAGAAGGTGTATCTCCAGTATGTAGATTTAATACATATAGTAAAAAAGTCATAAAAGAGCACATGTTCTTTCGCTCTTTTTACTCATCTATTTTGTTTCCTCCGTGAACTAATCTTAATTTGTTTTGTTTCAAGTAAATCATATTCTTAAATTTAATTGCTTTACTTTATGTTTTCCATACTTGCAGAAAATAATTAAATAAATTTAAACTTTTCATGAACAGTTTAAAATAAATCGTTTCAGTTTATATTTCAGAATGTTTGAGTTTCAGTTGCAAAATTTACTGTTTAAAAACTTCTGTTTCGAAAACATGTTAAAATTTAGGAGATATTCTATCAAATTGTTTTTAGTTTGAATTCCTTTCAAATCCAATTTCAATTAAATTTTTCTGTCAAAACAAAAGTAAATAAAGTTTTCTGTTTAAAAATAAAATTCTTTTCAAATCAATTCTGAGTTTCTCCTAAGTTTGTAAAACAACTGTTTCTCATTATTTTCTCATTCAATTTTTCCTACAATCTTTTCTATTTTGAACTTGTTCAATGGAGTTTTGTTTTCCCAGTAATTCACAGTTTGATGTTCAAGAATTTACACAGAAAATTGAAGTAACAAAATTACTTTTAAATAGTTTTAAAAATCTATACAATAAAATAACTATCTCATTCAAGTTTACTCTATTCATGTTTTGTTTAATAAATTCAAGATCTTAGAGGTGCTAAATTCTAGAAATAGATTGTGAATTTCCTTTGTTCTTTTTGTATCTTTTTCCTCTATTTGAATGTTGTTTAGTTTTTGTGCGTTACCTTCTATCAAGCTGACATTTATCTCCTTATCATATTCTTCCTACATGCTTTGTCATTCTTTCCTGCTAGCTGGTTGGCTGGTGCGCACTTCCTAATCTTCCTGGAACACCTTACCTTCCTCCTAACTACCTACTTAGCTGAGCGCACCCTATCTTGTCTCCCTTCACATTACCTGGGCACCTTTCCTATTCTTTGTGGCTGCTCACCTCACTTCCTGGCCATGCATTAACTAGTCCTTGCGTGGGAGTTGGGGAGTCCCTGTGGCTGCGTAGGAAGTAAGGTTCCCTCACTGCCCGTGCCTCCTCTTCCCTACCTTCTCTCTGCTAGTTTTTCCTACGCATGGGAGAGTGGGGACCCTTTGTGGCTGTGTGGAGAAGTGGAGAGTCTTTGGTGTCTGCTGCAACCTCCCCTCTTGGAACACGCGTCCCCTCAAGAGCTTTCCTCTTGTTGCGTATGGTGAGTGGGTGGTCTCCAATCTGCAGTGCATGGGGTGTGTAGGGAAGACTCCTGTGTTCAGAAAACTCTCTATCCTCTGGCTGCTTCTCCAAAATAATCCAATTTCCAGTGAATCCCCCAAAATATCAACAACTACTAATTTTTTTTTTTGTGTTCCAATGCTAAAAACGGATTTCTCTGCTTCTTTTCCAATTCAAATTTCTTCCTCGATTGATTCCCTTTTTCTCATGCAATTCATGGAGTTATTCACAAGGCAAGATCCACAATTTTAGTGTGATCTCCAATTCTAATTTTCAAGACTCCAAGTTCTAAATTTGATTGCCTCTAATTTGCTTCTAGATATTTTTATACAATTTGTTTAATTGAAGTTTGATTTCAATTTCAATTTGCACGTGAATGGTTTTCTAAATTGTTTTCAATAACTCCATTTTAGATCTTGTTTAACTTCTTCAGTTAAATCTTTTCTTGTTTCATAATTTTTAAATAAAAAATAATAATTCTAAAACACAACTTTTATTACATTTTATTTAATTCCAAAATAAAAAGTCTATTTGATTAAATTTCGATATACAAGAATCATTATTTTCAAACAATGATGAAATATTGACTTAAATAATTTAGTTATTTAAATAAAAATCTATTTTCTCACAGTTAATAAAATCATCATTTAAAGCAACATATATTTTTTCACATTTTGGAGAAATCAATAAAACTTAATTTAAAATTTGCAAACACAATAATCACAAGAATGCATTATAATATTAACTAAGTGAGTGTGTGTGATTCCATCATCCTCATAAATGTCTAATGGCTAAAATGACTCTACATGATCGTTGTTCTCGCCTTCAATCACGTTCACCTATTCCTGTGTTCACTTGCACTCGATTTTTCATCAGTAATGACAAACCCCAAATTAAATAAAAATATATTTCAAATCATTGTAATTGCATTTCAATTTCAATTTCACTCTAATTTGAATTTGAATTTAACTTTCATTTAAATAATCATTTAACTTCAATTTAAATAATGATATCATGACTAATAATTGCATTTAATTAATCAATAAAAATCTATACGTGGCATAAAAAAGTAGCAAGTCAATTCATAATGGTTAGTCCAAAAGGGCAAGATCGTTATACTTTAAATTTAAATAATTGATTTTGGTTCATTGATCTATGTAAAGGGATTAATCCCACGTGGAAAAGAAATGAACCTAAACAAGGAAATAACAATTTCAAGCTAGTGAGTGAACATATTGAGGTAAATGTGAATATAGTATAATAGATAGGGGCAAATGGTAAATATATAGGAATGAGTGTAAGTGGGAAGAAATATATTTGAATAAGGATTGAGGCATGTGACAAAAATAGCACAAGAATGTTTAACTCACCAATATGCAATTGTTTTAATTTTTGTTCCAATAAAATATTCCTAAAAATTAATGGGAAATGACATCGGTATGCTAATTTCACCATTATATTTTCCCACAATTTTATGGTGGACATGAATCCAATATGAGCATGTACAAACATAATTTGATCTCATTAGGATAGTATTGATATTTATCCCTCTATTAGTGACCTCTCCAAATCATATGTAAGTGGCATGTGTTATTTATGTGGCACATCCCTATTGGCTCACAAGTGCACTATGTATTCCCTTATTGACCATAGACGTAATTGTGACATATTACCCACTGTGTTCCCTTATTGAATAAAGTCTATTTGATGCTAATTTCAATGATAGAACATATGGGTTCACATTTTTCATTCATGGATTATTGAAGAAAAATTTCTTGTGTATGCTTGCAGTTACTTAAAGGATTACATTTGGATAATCATAGAGTAGCTAATCATATATCCCAATTTATGGTTTGTAGATCCACTGATATCTCTTATTTAGTGTTTCCTACATATGCATTTACATATAAGTTTTTTACTTACATCATACCATTCTTAGTGTAACTGAGGATTTTTTTGCAAGATTAGATTGTTAGCAAACATACATGCATATTATATCAAATCCACAATAACAATAGAATGCATAGGAAATAACAAAAGAAATAACTGAAACAAGCTCACCCAATCCTTCTTCCTCCATGACTAGTTTCCATTGTACCTTCTAGCTTGCTGAAATGTAAAGTGTGCCCTTAGATTGTGACGAGCAACTCTATACTATGGACTAGCCCTAAGCCAAGTGTTGAAGGATTTTTTAAATACTAAATAAAAGAAACTAAATCCTATATGCAAGTATTAAAAGTAGCTAAATGACAAAACAAGATGAATCTAAAACTCAAAAAAATGCAAGAGAGATTAAGATCAAATTCAAAGATATTCAAGATATTCAAGTTTATTGAAAATGAGGAAAAAATTGGCATTTTTTAGAAAATGTAATTTTGGATGGACGGATAAGATTAAAGATTAAGAAATGCCCTAGAATCAATGGTCAAGATTCAAAATGATAACTCTCAATTAGGGTTAGGGTAAGATTCCCAAATGAGTGGACAAGATTTAATTTAAGAAATTAAATCAAGGATGGAGATTAAATGTGATAGTGAGATGAAAATTAGTAAAAAATCAAGAAGATCAAGTTGAACAAGAAGATGACATTTAGAAAATCAATAATTTTAGCAATTACTTGATTTGTAGAAGAATATTACCATTTTGAATTAAAATTAATTCAAAATATGAGTTTAGTGTTATAGTAAATAATTGATTTTAAAATTATTTACTAAAAGAAGTGGCAGTTAATCATGCGAGGCCATTTTAAATAAATTGTTTTATTTAAAATGAGGGAAATGTTAAATAAGGCAATTAAATAATTAGAAATAATTATTTAATTTAGAGAAAGTGATTAACTAATTAAATAAATTATTAAATCTATTTAATTATAAGAAGACTTGAGGATTAGTGGCATATTAAATAATTTATTTATTTAATAATTAAGAAGACATAGATGGCAGAGATTTATTAAATAAATTGAGAAATTTATTTAATTATGAGAAGACATTAGATAATTAGTGATACATTAAATAAATAAATAAGATCTATTTATTTAATAATCGTGAAGAATAAAAGAACATGAATTAATTAAATAATTATGAATTATTTAATTAATAGTCGAAGGTGGGCCACAAACATAATTAAAATGTTATAATTATGCTAGGACGAAAAAAGATGAAAAATAGAGCTTGCAAGCCTAGGTCATTTTTATGTGTCTACACTTAGATCATAGTTTTTTCCTTACACATCTACACAATCGAAATTTATAACTTTTTCATATGTTAAAAAAGGTCATAGTTGAATTATTATTCAAGGGATTTGTCATTTATGGGTTATGCTCACTCTTATAACCTATTTCTTTAGAAATACTAATATTTAGAGAGATAATGCTTATTGAACATCCCAAAGGGTCATATCTAATTGAAATGAGGTCTTAAGGTCTAGTCATGGCTACCATATAGTACATAATTAAGATCTATTTTTTATCTTTCATTTCTCATTAATTTTCCTATGAGAAACCTCAAGAATCAACCTCTTAGGTTTTTTGAAGATTAAAGAAGATGAGGTCCCCTCTCCTTTAATTTAGCTTAGTACTATCCTTTCCTTACTTCTCTTGGATTTTATTAGTGATTCTAGGGAAAAGGATCTATGGATTTAAATTATGAATGATTCTTTTTTTGAGGACATAGTGCTATTTTTCACCTTTCCTAGACTATTAAACCTTTAAATATTTATTGGTGGAGAAGACCCAAATTCTTTTCAACCATTGGATATTTGTTAGAGTTTGAATTATTATTCATTTTTGAAAGAGATGATGGATTTTCTATCTATATATCAAGTTGTGTGCTACTAAAACCAACCTTATGAGGTAAATCAAGATGAATTTCAAGGAGGTGTAGTTGTAGGTTGAGGTGCACATGAATATCATTCTATATTTCTATGAAGACAATATTTATTTTATAAATATATAAGATATAATGGTAGGGGTCAAACTATATGAGATAAGATATGTGAACTTTAATAGGTCTATTTAATAATAGTATGCAAGAATATCCTCAAGTTAGTATATATTTCTTTGTTAAATCCTAAATAACATAATCATAATATAATTTACCCTAGTCAATCATTCCAAGTACATATGTAAAAAATTCCTTAAAAATATTGTATCACATATGTCATGTGTATAGTTTTATTCTGTTTTATTTTCATAGAGATTAGCTCCATCATATGAATTGTACTCAAATCCATGTATAGTCATTTCGTTAATTTTCAAAATGATACAATTAAGTTCAATCTCTTTTTATGATGCAATTATTCTTTGTCACTTCTTCAAATGTATTCTTAGCTATCTACTAGATCACTGCTTTCAACAATCAATAAGTAATTGCCTTCTACTTGTAGACACATAAAAAAAGACCTAGGCCTCCAAGCTCTATTTTTAATCTTTTTCTTCCTAGCATAATTAAGAAATTTTAATTATGTCCTTGACTCACTTTCGACTATTAATTAAATAATTCATAATTATTTAATTAATTCATATCTATTTATTCTTCATGATTATTAAATAAATAAATTTTTAATGTGTCACTAATTATCTAATGTCTTCTTACACTTAAATAAATTTCTTAATTTATTTAATTATTTTTGTCCATTATGTCTTCCAGATTATTAAATAAATAATTTTATTTATTTAATTAATTATGTCACTAATTAAATCCTCTTCTTTCTAAAATTAAATAAATTCTTCTTTATTTAATTTTGTCCACTTTCCACTATAATTAAATAATTATGTTTAATTATTTAATTATTCATTAGCCTCTCCTCTCTTAAATTAAATAAATTTTATTTATTTAATTTGGTCCACTCTCCTGAATTTTAAATTAAATAATTTATATTTAATTTAAAAGGTTCCCTTTTTCACATTCTTCTATAATTAAATAATATCTTTATTATTTAAATTCCACCTAAATTAAATAAATTTTTATTGTGTTCATTTTAAATTAAATTAATTTATGTAAAATAAGTCCCACCACCTAAATTAAATAATTTTATTATTTAATTTCTCCTCTTTTATTGTGCTCATTTTAAATAAAATGTATTTATTTAAAATAAGTCCCACTTTCTAATTTTCCTTTTTGAGTAAATAATTTAAATTTAAATTATTTACTATCACATGACCCCACCACTTTTGAATTAAATTAATTTTTAAATTCAAAAAGTCAACATCACCTCTTGAATGAAATAATTTTAAAGTATTATTTGATTCTCCAACAGCTTCGTTTTGTGTGCCCAAAATCTCTTGTCACATGTATTGTTAGTCATTGATTTTATTTTCTAAAAATCAATCGTGTCCATTCATTTCAAATCTGACCTAATGTTTCCCTAACCCTAATTGTGGGTTGTTATATTGAATCTTGTCCATTGATTCTAGGGGACTAGTTAACTTTTAATCTTGGCCATTCACACGAAATTGCATTTTCTATAAAATGACAATTTTGGTCTCATTTGACACATCTTGTAATTTCATATCTTGCAACCTCACATCTTGTAGTCTCATTTTATTTGCACTTTCATACTCTTGCATGTTTCTTCATTTGTCATAGGCATATTTAGATTTTATTTGACATAGTTTAGACATTTTTAGATGCTTACTATTTGTAGTAGGGCATCGTATAGCATATAGTCATTCAAAAATCCTTCAACATTTGCTTAGGGCTTGTCATTTCCATTGGCTTGCTCGTCATAAATATGAGGGAAAATACATATTTCAGCAAGTTGAGAAGGTATAATGGAGGTCAGTCATGGAGGATGAAGATATCTGGTGAGATTGTTTCATCTATTCCTTTGCAGTTCATTATTACTTTGGGTTTTTATGTTTTGCATGTGATATTGCTAACCCTAGAAAAATTCCCTTAGTTAAATTGGTGAACCTGACATGTTTTGATAAATTTTGAAGAAATTTTGGAGTTGAATCTTTTTTGTTGCGGGTTTCGTTAGCATTTTATTGTAGGTTCTGCATCATTCTGGGAACAAAACCCTAGTTTTCAAAGATTCGACCATATCTCTCAAACGGCTACATATTTTCTAAAAAAATGTTTTTTGCAGGTTGGGGACAACATCAAGAGCTTCTAGTTCGAAAATCAAATTTTTTGGAGTTGTTTTTAATTTTTTATAATTTTGTTTGTTATTTTCATGAAAAATCAATTTTGAGAGAAAATTAGCGAATTTTGAGAGAAAATTAGCGAATTTTGAGAGAAAATTAGTGAATTTTTCGGATTTCTTTACAGTTTTGGAAAGCTTCCAGAATTTAAATAGGGGTTTGTTCTTTATGTTTTTAATTTTCCTACAAAATTATTAGACAAAAAATAGATCTTTCAAAATTAGGGTTTCAAAAATATTTGCTTATATCTCACAAACGGTTGCAAATCTATTCACAATTTTTTTTTTGCAGATTTGGAATGATGTCAGGAACCTTTAGTAAAAAACATAGATTTTTTGGACCTGTTTTGAAATTTTAAAAAATTTGTATGATTTTTCATAAAAAAATAATTCTAGATGCAAAACAACAAATTTTTCAGATTTCTTTACATTTCTGGAAAGCTCTCTGAATTTTAGTAAGGGACTATTTTTTGTGTTTTTACTTTTGATGTAAAATCTAGTTCTAAAAATCAGATTTATTTTGACTAGCTAACCCTCTAATGTTAGTGATCAATAATAGAAGTATTCACTCCCCTTGCACACTTGTGCGATCTTGGGTGTAAGAGAAACTATTATTGACTCTAGGAATTATGCTTGCACTAGTTCAATTAGGGCTAAGGCAACACTTTTTCTGTATGGTAGTTTAAAGATTTTGGGTTACTGATTTTCTGTTTGCAACTTGTGGCAAGGAGTATAATATTTGTTTGTTTTGTTTTATTTCACAAATCTTAAACAAACAACTAAAAATTTGTATTTTATTTTTTTTACATTCATGAGTTAAAATGAACATGCATGCATATTCATTGGATTAAAAAGAACACAATCTTGCATGATAACTCATTAGATTAAAATAAATTTGCATCTCTTCATAGCATTGGGTTAAAATGAACTTTTAGTTAGCTCACACTACAAACGGTTAAAATGAACCCCATGTTTTGACAAATACTACAAACGGTTAAAATGAACTCCATGTTTTTTATGTTTGTCAATACATTTCATTTTAGGCTTAAAATGAACACCATGCGAGTGTGAGTTGAGATATTCATGTGCTCTCTCTTTGTTTTTAAACAAAGATCGATTGAACTATGAATATTTTGGCTCGCTTTTGTTAACCTTAGATTTTGGGCCTGCTTTGGTGGGAAAAATTACTCACCCCAAAGTGACTCAAATCGAAAACACGCTAAAGCCAAGTGACACCCAACCGGTATATAAATTTTAATGTTAAGAAAAACTTAGCATTATAGAACTTCTTGCGGACCAACAATTGACTCCCCAGTACCCTTGTGGTGCGTCAAAACCTGTAGAGCGTAACCTCTGCAGACTGGGATGATAGTGCCTCTCGCATGGCCTTCTGAACGGGTACCCGAAATAAATCCTTTGTTTTAGAAAACCAAAAACCTTCTATTCTTTGGTGCAACAACGGTCGTTGCCAAGGCACCCGCACCTGCACAGTTCTTAGTAGAAATGATCAATCTGCCATGGGAGTTTCATGGAGGTTGGAAGCTTGGTTTCCCTGAGAAGTGAGTGCACTGTAAGGGGGAGCCTATGGGGCCAAACTTCTGAATTCACTTGCTAAGGATATGCGGTTAGTGGGATCCATAAGAATATTGTCCTTGCAACCATATGATTTTTGTAAAATGATTTCTATGTGGTTGATTTTCATTTTTTATAACACCATGTGTTTGCCAACTGTTTTAAGACAATTCCAACAAATAAACATCAAACTTTCAAAAATCCAAAACAACTTTGCCAACTGAAACAAATCTTTGCAGATTTCATCAAGTCCTTTTTTGTTTTTGTCAAACCAGACATTGATTTTTTCAACTTCCCTCATCATGACATTATAGATGGAATTCTTAGGATCACCATAGGTTTCCATTTGCATTTGACTATTTGCATTGTTAACTCTACCATATCCTTAGACACTCATTTTCTAGATTATAGGAGTAGATTCCTTACCATCTATTGTCAAACTTTGCCTTCAAAAGTAGGTTATCATTGGACCCAATCACCCTTTTTCATTTAGTCAAAAACATTTGTGAATTATTTTCCACTCAATAGTCTAGTGTGGAAACTTCACTTTGTCCTCTTTTAGTTCTTTTATGGTCCATTGATTTTCCAAACCTGAAGCATTTCCAACACTTTATTTGGTCAAGTAGTCATCTCCTTAGATTTCTCAATAGTGAGTGCATCTTAGGATCCTTTTAGTTTGCATACCATTAGTCTCCTCATTTTAGTGTCATACCATCTACATCCATAAACCTTTAGTCTCCTTTTAATCTCTTTTGCATGTCATAGCATTCCTTATTTCCAAAACACCCAAAAACATAGTGTCATATTTAGGTCATTCTCCCTCATCATCCCAAAGTTGAGCAAAACTTTTTATGGTTGAAACTAGGTTACAAAGAAAGAAAATACTCATGGATTCTTTTGGTCAAGACACCAATTTTCTCAATTTCACCAATGACATGAATTCATTCCCTAATGACATGAACACTCTTTCTAGTGATGTGGGAAATTCTATTATCAATCCTTTCAGTGAGATGTCCATTCCACACAATCCCTTTGAACAATTTGTCTACAAAGACCAAAATGGGGAAGTCTATGAAGAAGACATACAAGTTGCTGCCCAAAATCCAGAAGTGGCCTCTTTTGTGGAAGAATTGGTCTTAAATGACTTTGCTAGATATTTAGCCATGCTCCTTGACCAAGGGGCTAGGTTACCAAAAGGATTTGACCTCAAAACTATTAGAGAAACATCTCCTGATCACCAATCACACAATCCTTCCATGGGAGTCTCTTCACAAAATGTCATTAACACCATTAATGCTACCTCCCTTGGTCATGTTGCCACCACAACTAATGCAGCCACCACAACTAATGGACCCACCTCAATCAACATAACATCTATTGGGGGATCATCTACCCAAACCAACACCACATCACAATCCATCCCCCAACAAACATCCACTATCCCTTCACTAACATTTGGATCAACAATGGGTACAACCACCTCAAACCTCTTTGGAACTTCATCTAGTTCCATGGGTACATCAACAAACCTGTTATTAGGTTCCTCAAATACTATGGAAACTAACTCATTGAATCCTCTTGGGAGAAATAAACAAAGAGTTATCATTCAAGGCACCCAACCTATTTACTCACAGGTTAATACCAACATTCCTTTGAGGAAAAACACCAACATTTTTCATGGCCATAATTTATTATTTGGGCAAGGCAATCAAGGCACTCAATCTTTTACTCCATTTGGACATCAACATACTCAAAATCAACAAGGCCAAAAAATTCAATCCAACATGGTGGGATCTCAAATCCCCACGTATGCTACTCAAGTTCATACACAACAGTGTACCCCCAATCAACACACTCATTTCCAACAACCACAAAATCAGAACACTCAATTTTCTCACCAAAAATACATCCAAAACCAACACAACTCATCACAACAAGTGGGAAACCAATCCATACCTCTCACCAACAACCCCATTGTGGAAGCACTCACACTCCAACGTGTTGCTCTTCAAACACAAGTGGAGACCTTGCAATAATCCAACAAAATGTCTTACATGTCACATGACTTGTGTCCATATCTGTTTGACACAACCTTGTATATGCCACCCTTTCCTCATGGATATGTGGTACCTCATTTTCCTAAATACAAAGGCAAAATGAACCCCATTGAACACATAAGAGAATTCACTACTAGTTGCATGGACATTGCATATGAGAAAACCAATCTCATGAGACTTTTTTCTAGAAGCCTCGCAGGTCATGCATTGGAATGGTTCTCGCTATTGCCTAAAGGAATCAAAACATGGGACGAATTGGAAAAAAAGTTTGTTGGAAATTACGCCTATAACATTGGCATGGATATTAACATTGCCTCCTTATACCGACTTACTCAAGAGGAGGCATAAGTGACTTTTATCCCATTCTTTCAAAGATGGAGAACCTTAGCAAGCAAATGTCCGGTAGAAATACCAGAAAAGGAGAAAGTCACCATGTTTGTACAAACTCTCCTAGGACCACTCAGATATGGATTACAAGTCCATTATTGTACCACCTTTGTTGAAAAAGGTGTTCAAATTGAAAAATCCTTGATCACCAAAGGTGAATTAAAATATGGTGGAAAAACCATCAACACCAACACAAACAATAACCCAAGCAACTCCAATGACAAACACAAATATTGGGTTAAAAATAAACACATCACAAATGATGGTGTGGTCGATGCAAAATCCGTTAATGCAACAGGTCATGTACTCACCATCATAGGAGTCCAAAATCAAAATGTACCTGTGACCACACAGTCACCAACTGCCAATGTTGTTCAAAATAATCATGCTCAATCTGATCCATGACAGTTGCATCAACCACGACAATTTCAAAAATGCACATACACCCCCTTGGGTGAACCTATCAAAGTTGTCTTAAAGAAACTTCTCCAAAACAGAGTCATAATGTTGGAAGAACCTAAACTATATGACCCTAGTCAGTTCAAGCCATCATGGTGGGACGATAATGCATTTTGTGATTTCCACCGTGTTAAAGGGCACAAAAATTCCTCTTGCCATCAGTTGTGAAATTTGATACAAGACCTTATTGAAAAACAAACCATTGAGCTAGGTGGCCAACCATTTGCATCTAATGCGGATCACACAATCCATAAGAACCCACTACAGGATCATGGTTCTAGTAAACCCTCCATATCTGGCAAGAAGAATACCAATAACCAAGCCAATCACATCCATCCTACCTACAATAATGTTCATCCTTCCTACAATTATTCTAGTGGCACCATCATTAACAATCTTCGCACTTCTGATGAAGAACACTGTGTCAATACCATTACCATTAAAAAGGGCTCGAACTGCATCGTTACAATATGTAAAGGCAAGGTCACCATCCCAGGTCCCTCTGCACGTTAGCCTAAAATTACCATACCTGGTCCGTCTACTAGAAAATCAAACCCTAAACCAAAGTTCAACCTTATTGAGCAATTGAATAAAACACCCGCTCAAATATCCATTCTTGAATTATTGTGCATCTCACCCACACATAAGGCAATCTTGGATAAGGTCTTGCAAGAGCCTTGCATCCCAACTGACATGGATGTGAACCACTTCGAAACTATGGTCAGATATCTGAATTTTCCCCATCACATTACCTTTTCAGACAATGACTATTCCTCACCCAAACCATCTCATAATGATGCCCTTCATATCGAGATTTTTGTCCACAAACATAAGGTTAGACGAGTCTTAGTATATGGCGGAGTAGGGTTGAACATCTGTTCTCTAAAATTGGTTAAAGCTCTTGGCTTCTTTGACGCATGTGTAGATGTGACCAAGAGCATTGTCATCAAGGCATATGATGATGAAGAACACGCTTCTGAAGGTGTCATCACAATTCCACTCTAGGTGGGACCAGTCGTTATAGATACAACATGCCAAGTCTTGGATTGTGATATACATTACAATATCTTACTTGTTCGCCCTTGGATTCATGCCCTAAAGGCCGTTCCCTCCACATACCACCAATTCCTGAAGTTCCCTTTTGATGGTATTGAAATCACTATCCTAGGAGATCCTAATCCATTCCAATATTCTACCAATCTACAAAACACTGCTGAGCACTAGGTACCCGTCAATCAGGAAGCCTCGGCTTCCACCTCTTCCAAATATATTGACCCATTTGCACTCACCAAATCATCCATTCCATCACCTTCTGCCACACCATCTTCCTCGGCCTCCATACCAAGTAAAGACTTCCAGATTGAGGACCTTGGCTGTGGAGAATTCAAATTGAATATGGCTTACTATATCACTACAATGCCTAAGCCACCTAAAGTCTATGGTAGACCATGTTTTGCGGTCGAGCCCAAGACAACTTTTAAGGTTCCACCAAAAATTGTTTTCACATTATGGGGGGACATGGATAATGAAGTCATCATTGACATAGCTAACTAGCTCTACAAAGACCCAGAAGAGTTACCTCCACTACTAGTGCATCTCTATGGAAAGGGCTATGATATATGCAAGGCACTAGGTTTTGACAGCACAAGTAGCCTTCAAAAGGCCAAAAATGGAATGCGGGAACCTATTATCATTTCTACAAGACCAAGACACATAGGGCTAGGGTTTGACCAAATCGGAACTGACGATCAATGTACCTATGAACTATCAAGTGAGGACGTAACGGCTCCAGAAAGTGTCGAGACAAGCAAAGAATCCCTTACCAAAACTGACTCTAAGGAATGGGAATGGGGATCTGAGGAAACCCTGAGCAACTATGATCTTGATGAACTATTCCTAGACCCTGGTGAACTCCCCTTGGAAGAAATATTCTGACAGGAATACAACATTGACCCTATTGATCGACACTCCAAAAATAAGGAATGTGTAAGCATTCCTTGGGATCCAGAAGAACATAAATTATCCCCGACAACACCTGAAATCTCCCACCCCATTCCCAAACCCACCCATGAGCCTGACATGCCTGAACCTACTATCCATGCCTCTGAAATTCCATCCAATAGTCATAATGCCGATAATTTTGTGCCCTATTATGGCTATAAATTTGACTCATCTGAATTTGAATATGGGCCATCCATTGCATCTGACACAAAAGTTGAAATTGACAACTTTTCCTTCACACTTGAGGCTTCAATTTGCACACTTTCCGCATCTTCCCCATCTTTTTCTGAAACTGACGATGGGATTTCCCTTGTTTACCCAAAATTGATTGACTAGGACCAACAAGAACCACCAGTGATGGACGTCTTTCAGAATGATGAGGCAATAGCGAATTCATGGGGCTTCGAGAAGGCATACCATGGGGTGATCACAAAAAATGTTTTTTCATTGACCTAGATTGTGCAACTTACTTCGGGGAGACTATGCAATCCTCCAGTTGGAAAAAGGAAAAGAATAAGACAAAAAAGGAAATGTCTTTAGGTGAAAACCGCAAGGGACCTTCTGACAGCAAAATAGTAAAAATAAAGGACGTATCCGAAGGTGAAAACCTCTTTGAGGAGCCTAAGGATGGAGGATTGGACTTTCTCCCCGTAACACAGGAAAAATCGGTAATGCTAATTGAAGACACCATCGAAGTTAACATAAACACACTAGAGCATCCCAAAATGGTTCTCTCAGCTGCATCATTAATAGATGAAGTAATACCTAAGTTCCAACAATTCTTCACAAAAATGAAGGTTAACTTCACATAGTCATATGCCGACATGCCAGGCCTAGATCTAGAATTGGTATTACATCATCTTCCGTTAATCCCAAATATGAAACTAGTCAAGAAAAAATTATGAAAAATGCATCCACAAATTGCACTACTTGTCAAGGCTGAGTTAAAGAAGTTAGTAGATGCTGGATTCATAAGATCAATATACTATGCCGACTGGATATCCAAAATTTTCCCTGTCACAAAGCCAAATGGACAAATTCGTATCTACACAGATTTTAGAGATCTTAATAAGGCTTGCCCAAAAGATGATTTCCCATTGCCGAACATAGACATGATTGTTGATCTCATAGTAGGGTACGAGATGCTATCTCTCATGGATGGTTTGTTAGGCTATAACCAAATCCGAATTGCAATTGAAGATCAACACAGAATGACATTCACCTGCCCATGGGGAACATACTGTTGGAATGTCATGCCTTTTGGCTTAAAGAATGCAGGCGCCACATACCAGAGAGCTGTGACAACAATATTTCACGACATGATGCATATCCTAATAGTGAATTATGTGGATGACTTTTTGGCCAAATCTTTGACACAAAAAGACCATCTCAGGGTCTTGGACAAAATTTCTAGATGGCTAGAAGAGTACAAGGTTCATTTGAACCCAAACAAATGTGTCTTTGGGGTCACTTCGGGAAAACTATTGGGCTACATAGTTTCACGAAGGGGCATAGAAGTCGATCTTGCTAAAGTGAAAGCAATTTTAGACATGCCACCACCAAAAGGAATCAATGAGTGAAGAACACTTCAGGGCAGACTATAGTCCATCCGATGCTTCATCGCATAGTTGGTAGGCAAGTGTCAACCATTTCAATATCTGTTATGCAAAAGTATTCCCTTTGTATGGACATACAAATGCCATGCAACTTTCGAACAAATTAAAGAATATCTATTGACACCACCAGTCCTAATGTCGCCCATCGAAGAAAAACCATTGATCCTGTATGTCTCCGCAACTACAAATGCATTGGGGGCATTATTGGCACAAAATGACCATGAGGAAAAAGAAAGAGCCATATACTATATCAGTTGCACATTGATAGGATATGAATTGAATTATACAACCATTGAACGTGCATGCCTGGAAGTTTTCTTTGCAACACAAAAAATCAGGCATTACATGTTGAATCACCAAATACACCTGGTGGCTAAGATCGATCCAGTAAAGTATCTTCTAAATCGACCAGCATTAACAGGCCGGTTAGCAAAGTGGGTCATGATTTTAAGTGAATATGACATACAGTATGTTGATTGTAAGGCAATAAAAGGATAGGTAATAGCAGATCAGCTTGCGGATGCACCCATCCAAGGCACTCATCCACAGGTAATTGATTTTCTTGACGATTCTATCTTTCATAAAAAGCCTATGTCACCATGGAAACTGTATTTTGATAGGTCTCATACTAGTCACGACTCAGGGGTTGGAATTTTGTTCATCACACCACAAGGGGATTCCATTCCTAAAGCATTCTGGATTGCTTTCCCATTCACCAACAACATTGTAGAATACGAAGCATTGGTCAAAGGACTCAAGATCACAATAAAATGGAAAATTCAGACATTGTTTGTATTCGGGGATTCTCAGTTAGTTATCAATCAAGTGAATGACGATTATGAAAAAGGGATGAAAAGTTGATTCCTTACAAGTGAATGGTGGATAGCTTCCTAACATATTTCAAATTGATTTCCTTTGAACAAATTCTAAGGGCGCAGAACAAGGCAGCAAATGCAGTGGCCACTATTGGATCTCTATTGGACATCCCCAAAAATGTGTCGCAATTTGAGTTCTTAGTCGAACAACTATTGATGCCGGCATATGACATCCCAGACTCAAAAATGGTTTACGAGATTGTTGGTTCCAGTTCACCTTGGTACCAAGACATTTATGACTATCTAAAGTCCCAAACCTTACCACCCAACCTTTCTAATAACCAGAGAAAGTCATTTGTATGAAAAATCGCCCGACACACCATCGTCAGTGACACCCTATAACGTCATGGCTTTGATAACACCCTTCTTCGCTGTCTCAACACTGATGAAGCCCAAACAACTTTATGAGAAGTACATGAGGGTATCTGCAGATCTCATTCGAGTGGTCCAACTTTAGCTAGGAAAGTCACCAGACTTGGATACTATTGACTGACACTAGAAAAAGATGCTCTTCAGTTTGTTAGAACATGTCTGAAATGCTAGGTGCATAGTGACCTAATCCATGCAACTGCATAGGAGCTAAGACCGATCACTTATCCATGGCCTTTTGCACAATGGGGACTCGACCTCGTGGGAAAGATCCATCCATCCTCCTCTAACGACCACAAATTCATAATCACCGCCACTGAGTACTTTACTAAGTGGATTGAAGCCGTCCCTCTCACTTACATCACCGGTAAGCAAATATCAAAGTTTATCCTTAATTACATCATCTACCGGTATGGTGTTCCGCAGTCCATCATCACAAATAATGGGAGTCCATTCAAAAATTAGGACATTCGTGAACTCTGTGAGTGATTCCACATCCAACATAATTTCTCCACCCCATATTATCCACAAGGTAACGACCAAGTTGAGGCATCAAATAAAATAATTCTTCACATTCTTAAGAAGACTGTCAACGACGCTGGCCGAGATTGGCACCTACAACTTAATCCTGCCTTATGGGCCTACCATACTAGCATTTGTACACCCAATGGAGCCACTCCATTTTCCCTGGTCTACGGATCTGAGGCCATATTGCCCATCGAGGGCAAAATTCCATCTCTACGAGTCTCATTGAAAGGAATGATTGATGATGAAGAGTACAGACAGTCTCACCTACATGAGCTAGAAATGTTACAAGAAAGACGACAAAATGCTATAAGAAAGATGACAAAAATAGAGTTATAACAGAAGAGTAATGGTGAGAAAATTTGAAATCGGTGACTTGGTCCTCATGCAAAGTCTAAGAAATCAGGCTGACTGCGAAAAGCCTAGAAAGTTTGAGGCTAATTGGCTCAGTCCTTATATTATTACTGCAACATTCGGTTCTAGAGCTTATCAGTTGGCCACACCTAATGGAGAACAGTTGACATAACCCATCAATAGCCTACATCTATAGAAATTCTACACATAACATCAAAGAGCTTGGCTAAAAACCTAAAAATCCAAAAAAATTATGTCCTTGATTCACTTTCGTCTATTAATTAAATAATTCATAATTATTTAATTAATTCATATCTATTTATTCTTCATGATTATTAAATAAATAAATTTTTAATGTGTCACTAATTATCTAATGTCTTCTTACAATTAAATAATTTTTTAAAATTTATTTAATTATTTTTGTCCATTATGTCTTCCAGATTATTAAATAAATAATTTTATTTATTTATTTAATTATGCCACTAATTAAGTCCTCTTCTTTCTAAAATTAAATAAATTCTTATTGATTTAATTTTGTCCACTTTCCACTATAATTAAATAATTATGTTTAATTATTTAATTATTCATTAGCCTCTCCTCTCCTAAATTAAATAAATTTTATTTATTTAATTTTGTCGACTCTCCTGAATTTTGAATTAAATCATTTATATTTAATTTAAAAGGTTCCCTTTGTCACATTCTTATATAATTAAATAATATCTTTATTATTTAAATTCCACCTAAATTAAATAACTTTTTGTTGTGCTCATTTTAAATTAAATTAATTTATTTAAAATAAGTCCCACCACCTAAATTAAATAATTTTATTATTTAATTTCTCCTCTTTTACTGTGCTCATTTTAAATAAAATGTATTTATTTAAAATAAGTCCCACTTTCTAATTTCCCTTTTTGAGTAAATAATTAAAATTAAAATTATTTACCGTCACATGACCCCACCACTTTTGAATTAAATTAAGTTTTAAATTCAAAAAATCAACATCACCTCTTGAATCAAATAATTTTAAAGTATTATTTGATTCTCCAACAGCTTCGTTTTGTGTGCCCAAAATCTCTTGTCACATGTATTGTTAGCCATTGATTTGATTTTCTAAAAATCAATCTTGTCCATTCATTTCGAATCTGACCTAATGTTTCCCTAACCCTAATTGTGTGTTGTTATATTGAATCTTGTCCATTGATTCTAGAGCACTAGTTAACTTTTAATCTTGGCCATTCACATGAAATTGCATTTGTTTATAAAATGGCAATTTTGGTCTCATTTGGCGCATCTTGCAATTTCATATCTTGCAACCTCACATCTTGTAGTCTCATTTTATTTGCACTTTCATACTCTTGCATGTTTCTTCATTTTTCATAGGCATATTTAGATTTTATTTGACATAGTTTAGACATTTTTAGATGCTTACTATTTGCAGTAGGGCATAGTATAGCATATAGTCATTCAAAAATCCTTCAACATTTGCTTAGGGCTTGTCATTTCCATTGGCTTGCTCATCATAAATCTAAGGGAAAATACATATTTCAGCAAGTTGAGAAGGTATAATGGAGGTCAGTCATGGAGGATGAAGATATCTGGTGAGATTGTTTCAGTTATTCCTTTGCACTTCATTATTACTTTGGGTTTTTATTTTTTGCATGTGATATTGCTAACCCTAGAAAAATTCCCTTAGTTACACTACTCACTCCCTCTATAAAATAGTTAATCACACCTCTTCAAATGCCTTATGTCATAGGGATATGATCAAAATGAGACTGGATAGAATCAACATCAACTACTCTTTCTCTTTTAGTCATTTGCACAATTATTATTATTGCTCACATTTTTCAATTCCCTAGATCAATTTGGTTTACCATTTATGTACATGATATTGCATTGATTGCATTTCACATTTTATCCTACAACAAAAAATATCACATCTATGAGTTGACCAAAGGTAAAAATAAATAACATGAAATATGTAGAGGGTAAGACCTAAAAGACTACATGCAACACTAGGAAGGGGAAATGCCTTACAGATCCCAACACATGCTTAACCTTGTCCCAAAGTATTTTTACGCCTTTGATCTTCTATTGACATAATCCACACACTTTGCAAATACAAATTAGGTATGATATAAATAAGAAAACATGAAATAGATAGCATGTTAGCATTCACATCCATTGGTGGTACACAAGAATAATAAAACATTAATTTTATCTCTTCCAAATGAGTCAAAATGACCATACAACATCTTCAACGCATACTTAATCTCCACACACACTTGAACTTGTGGCACACACCACCAACATACCTTAGTCAACCCCAACATAAGCATAAGACAACAAAACATTCAAGTGGGACCACAACTTGTACTCAAGAAGCTAGAAAACACTTTACAAAACATCCAAAAGCATCAAACTATGTTCAAGAACATTCACATACATCCCTTTTACAACTTCATGTAGCAACAAGTTGGCGCAAGCCAACAAACATGAAACCAATCTCCAGACAACACAGTTTGATACACTATCACTTCAAAATTTCTTTGCGAAAGGATTATTGACACATGAAACTTTTGATATAACACCTTCATATCTCAATTAACTTAAATTTTGAATTGCACAACCATATTTACAAGTGCAGAGATATGGAGAGCCAATATTTACACCTCTAAGAACAACCTCATATAGTCAACATAGAATTCAATCTATCGCTCTCAAAAACACATTTTCGGTGACCAAAATATTTGAAACTTGGATCATACATGCCTTTACACAACATAAGGCTATCCTCCAAATGGTAAGATCAAAAAATCATCAGCAAATAAATGCAAATCATTTCTTAGAGGCTCTAGCAACCAAACAAGTCAGACTGTAATGCACTCTTCATAGAATTTCCGACATCAATGACAACCAAAATACAACGTATAATTCATGTTGTTTGGATCATTATGTTTCTAGCTATGGTTATTTTAGATTAATATATATGCATGTTCCTCTAGATTATATATGTATGGCCATTTGATCTTAACCTTGTAGCATGGCCAGATCCTAAACTTGGGGCTATTGCACCTCCCAGCTTGGTGTTGACGTATCTCTATTATTTTTTTATGAAAGAAATATAAATTCTTCATTGTTTATCATGGGTATGGATGTAAGTGCACACCTCACTAAATTAAGGGCTATATGTAACATTGTGAATTATTTTCACTCGTAATCTTATGCTAGGTTTGACACCCACTTTAGTGCACATGCTTTATTTTTCTTATAGTATTAATTTTTTGTTGTCTTTCTAGAAAATTTAATTAAATCCTTATTTAGTGGGCCCTTGTAGATAAAGTTTTTCTCGGAACCTTGTGTATTGCACTAGCATCTTGGCTATTCATACCAAAAAAAATAATTTGAAAGTTTTGATTAAGGGTAAAAAATGGGTTTTGATGGGCTCCAAAACCTAGAACAAAGGAAGGAAAGCAACTAATAAGATAATCCTAAAACCAACAACAACACCACAACAACCTCTAAAAAATCAACATGACAACAAGCTGCAACTTACAATCAAGGGCATGAAACCTTAAACCAACCTAGAATTAACCAAGACTAGAAACCATTGACCACCTGAAACCAACATGAAACAAAGCAACAAAGCTGCAACCAACCATCTGCTCAGAATCAACAATACTGATCCCAACAATAGAAAAAGGTAATTTAATGGTACATAAACCCATTAAACCCAAACCAATAATAAAAAACAACAACAAACAAAATGAGAGACCCCCCTTGAAACTCACAAACGTGCCACAGACCAACTCCAAGTCCACCTCAAGAGGAAGGAGCTCCCCTCTATAGGAGAAGATGTTGTGACAACCCAAAAAACCAACATCACACCTCCCCAACAACCTCGAGCTCCACCTCGATAGGAGAAAATTCCACCTCAATAGGAACACCATCAGAGGAAACCGAAAAAGAGGACTTCCAACCACATCCACCACACCCACCTCCACCTCAATAAGAAATGACTCCTGACCAAGAAGAGAATTATTCACCTCAAGAGAAGACATAGTGCAAAGGAAATGGAAGAAAGTCAAAGCTCCTGAAGATTGGGGAGCCACACCATCCTTAGGCTGAGCAAGCAAGAGCTCCAAGAGAGGGGCCACAACAAAACCGTCACAACTCCCTTGTTGGAAACAAAACCCAATCTGCTTTAGCAAGGCAGCTGAAACACACTCCAAAACCATGAGAGCATTCAAAGGCTACACGCCATGGAAGTAACCAAGAAGCAGAGCCAGACATGGGAAGCCAAAAAATAGGGAGAAGGGCACAAGAGAAAAATCATGAAGCTCGCCATCCTACCCACCAAGGTCTAAGATAATTCAAACTCCCAATGCAAACAACCCCATCATAGTCCACCCACACACCAAACTTAGCCCCAAGAATCTCAACCAAAAGGTCTATCTCCCAGCACAAGAGATCATCACATCCACACAAAAAAATGGAGAGTCAACCAAAACACTCTCGTAGAAACCATAGAGAGCCCCAAATAGAGAGGGGGCACAAGAAAGAAAATGGGCTAGGGTACCAACATTAGCAGAAATGAACAGATCAACCCAGAAAGCAGAGCACTCCAGAGAGAAGAAATCACCATAAACAACCAAAAGAAGGCTAACAAATATAGCTTCTAAAATAGTAGCCCATAAACTTCCAGGAAGGCCAACGACCCAGCAAAACAAAGGAGGGCTAGACCACCTAAAAACCATCACAAAGCAGGGAAGAGCAACACTAAGAGTTCCACAATTTACCCACGAAGGAAGAAGGAAGAGTCTAAGAAAGACCCACCCTACTCACACCTCAGGGACCAACGGGAACATGTACACATGAAACACTAGTCATAAGCTCCCGACACAAACAACAACCAGAAGAACAAAGCTTAGGAATAGGGTAGGAACAAACCCTACCGTCGAAAGCCACCACACCACACAAGATGAGAGGGAAACAACAAGGTAGTTGAACCCCAGAAAACCCCATCCTCCAGTGCACACAAAAAAAAAATATCAAAGGCCACCATGGTCATGAGAGAAGATGACAAAAGCTCCTCGACCAGAGGTAGAGAAGCCCCAGAGACCCCGCTAAACACCATCCAAACAACATCTGAGGGAAAGAGAGGAGAAGCCATAGCAACAGGAACCTTCAACAGCTCCAATGCCCATGGGTCTGCATTAGGAAAGAACCCATGAGCAAGCGACCAAACCACACCACCAAAATCAGAAACTGCCTCTCCATCTTCCACTGAAATCACACTCCCACCCAACATTGCTCCCAACAAACTCAGAAAGAAACAAACAATAGAGGGAATGGTCTGCGCACCCCCTAACCCATTCACATCCTCATCTCCAGCGTCCTCATCTCCATTAGATTCAAAGGCTCCATCTGAGTCTCCCACTCCAGATTTCAAATTGCTCCTCCTGCTCTGTTACCCACGCCCACTCCTCCTTTCCATCATCATCTCCCCAAGCTTTTGCAACAACAAAAATAATTTAAAATTTAGCCTTGTTGTGGTTAATAATTTTTTTGGAGGCCTCTCTAAATATTTATTTTGATGTGTTTGGATTAATGTATATACAACCTCTTCTCTCCTTCATAAGTCTAGACAACTACCTAGATAATTAATGCAACCAAAAGCACAAAATTAGATGTAAGACAAGAAAATTATTAGAGATATTATCAAGCCATTTATAGTCTACAATCTATGAGTAAATTCATGTTCAACTATTATATGATATTTCTTATTTATTGTTATTATTATTTTTTCTAACACTTACAGGATCTTAATGAAACCTCTTCATTCTGCTTGTCTGTGATCGACATTGTTGCATCAGTCTAACAAGTGTTTTAGATTTGAGTGGTGAAATAAAAAAATGGAAGTGTTTAATAAATTGAAATGGGGTGTATGATGCACCTACACTTTGCTTCCTTATTTCATTAGGAAAAAGAGATCCCCTAGGGTAAGATTGAATTTCAACCCCTAAGTGAGTCAACCTTGATGGAGATCTTGTTGTTTTCCTTATGACCTAGGATGGGGTAAATCAGCCTAAAGTGCACTTCTGGGAGATGAATTAAAAATACCAAATGAATGCAATTATGCAATGTAACATGTGAAACCTCTAAATTAAACCTTAATCTGACAAAAATAGCGAAGTTTCAACAGATTTGAGAAGGATTAGATTTTATGTACCTTTCACAAACAAGTTGTGTTGAGTGTCCTCCTAGGACTCATTTTCCCAGGGGTGAATTGGTCTTACTACAAGGGTTTAAAATATGCTTTCATAGTCCTCTAGTTCTTGTTATGCAATCACAATTCCTCTAGGTTTCATAGTCAGAAATTCAAAAATAAATTTTGAAAGTGAGTTTTTGTGGCTTAACAATAATGTTGACAACTTTTGCAACTTTGACAATTTTTGCAATTTTGTTGTTTTAATAGATCTTCAATCCTTCTTCAATCAAAGATTTGCAAAACACATAAGAGGAATTTTTTTTGTTTTTGGTGAATGAGGGTTTTCCTTGGTCCCATTTTGGTAATTAAACCTTGAATTGAAATAATGAAACATGAAATGAATGATGAATGAACAATTGCTATGTTTCAACTCACCAAACCCTTGATTTGAAATCCTTTAAGGACTTAAACTTAGTAGATATCTCCAAGGCCTTGATCTTGCATGAATGGTTTGATGGATGATGTGATATTGATGCTTGAAATTTTGGCTTGAATACTTGAAACCTCCACCACATATTAGCTCCAAAAATATGCATGATCCTTGATAAATTTTACATGATTCTTGTGATCTTGAATGTTGCAATAAATTCTTGAGAAATGTTCTATTGAACACCTTTGAAAATAATATTTTCTATACTTTTTGCTCATGAAATTCTAGGATTTGAAATGATAGAAAGACCTTTCTTTTATAGGTAATTTTCTAATTTCCCAAAAATTAAACATTACAAGCCGACAATTGAATTTGAATTTGGGATAATTAAAATGCTGCATTAATCATATTTAAAATTTTGATTTAGCAACTAAAGGGGACCCATTTTCCCAAGGGTGAATGGGTCTTGACCTCAATTTCAAAGACCCTATTCATTTTGGGGTGTTAAAAATGATGATTGCATTAGTTAAATATTGATCCCAGAGGACCCAAAAATAGCGTGAAAATGTCAAGGAGTACATTTTCCAACACTACATGTTTAGCCCCCACTTTAGTGAGAGGATGATCCCTACACTCAAACCTAGACTAAAGTGGTCAAAGTAGTGTCAAGAGAGGTCTAATTGTGCAACTATTGGAAAGGTAAGTCAATAAAGGTCAAGGAGAATGATCAAGCCCTCAAGATCTAAGATCTCATAGAAAACCAACAAAGGCAGAAAGAGGCACATGCCTATTTTAAATATGCAGTAGAAAGACAAGATACACAATCATATATTGCCAAAATTAATGAGAAGAGAGAGAGGGAGAGGGGTCGAACAAGCCTCAAATACTTTTCCAATCAGTATGGATCAATCCTTAGCTGTTTGTCCAAAAGCATTCACAAGTGGAAACCCATTGTCCTTTGTACAAACAAAATGCACTCACATGGGCTAGTGAAATCCGCTATCCACTAGATGAGTCCTAAAAAGTGGCTAATGAGAAGTCATGCTAGGTATAGGATATCATTGTACTAACCATCTCAAAGTTATACCTATTGATAACTCTGATAAGGTGCCAGAACTAGTCACACGACTAGCAAGTTGCATTATGCTAGGCACTCATGAAAAAGGCTCCATTGGAAAGCAAGTTGTGTTATGATTGGTGGCCTTGATACATACAATAGGATATTCAAAGGTGTTTCACTTAATTCATGAAAGGTAGATTACCTTAGGGAACATTGTGCCTAATGTTTCCAAGAGAGGAATAGTTGCGGATAAATTTTTTGCAAATTATGGAATACAATTCATAGTATCACCACCAATAAGAATGCCATATTCCAAGAAAGGTCACAATATTGAAGGACATCAAACTCAATGAAACCAACAAGAAGACTCATCACGTGAAGTAATAAGACCACACTTTGAAGAAAAAATGAGAGGGGACGTGTATGCCCCCACTTTAAAGAAATTTCTATACACCATTCTGTGAACAATTACTTTAAAGTAGAACACAATAAATGCTAATACATGAGATATTTATTCAAAAATCCCTATGTAAAACATATTTTTATGAGATAGAGCTATGTCATAAAAAGGAGGGTTGCCCCCCATATTCAATCCTAAGATAACACATAAGGGATCCATGAATCTAGGGTCAATGTTTGTCATTGTTGTAGTGAAACAATCAAGCTCAAAATTATCATCGTTCCTCAAAGGATTCATGGATCAGTGAGCACAAAGGAAGAATGAAACATAGAGAGAGAAACAAAGGGAAAATTATAGGTCTACATGGAAGAGACCTGAATGTCTCAATGCCTTGTGTCATCCTCAAAAGAAAAACACAAGAAAAAAGATAAAGTTTATGATAGATACAAGAATGTAGATACAAATAGAACAATGTCACAAAAAATTCGCTTCATTTTTATCCTTGCACCAATGGAGTGACAAGGGTCATCCAAAGTAGGATTACAAACATATAAAGACACACAAAGTAGCACAATATAAAGGATCAAATTACACATGCAATTACAAATAAAAAATGAGGAAACTAGTATGGCACATGCGATTCAACCTATAGTAGGTCATCTACATCCCAATCTTGTTCATCATATGAGGAAGGTAGACAACTATCTAGTGGGACAATGACAAGTGTTATACTAGGAGAATCACCATGTTCAACATGTGGTGAGTCACTCTTTATAGGAGGACCATCACAATTGTTATCATCTAAGGTCATGGAAGAGGAAAATAATAAATTTAGCTCATTATGCACTTCCTCATCAATCTTAGCAATCTCATCACCATCATCCAAGTTAATCACAACTGGAGGTCTAATGACAATGTCCATAGAATTTTCTTGTTGTGGAAAAGGTGGAGGATCATCTTTCTTTGCATCAATTAGTGTTTGATCTTTATTTTATGTTTTATTCCCTTCTTTTAATCTATGAGCAATGGCACGATGTCTACATCTACGCTATTTAGCATTTGTGTTTCTCTTTGTATGATTTTCAAGTTGTGATTGTGTAGGAGCACGTTGATCAACCATAGGTTTATTTTCTTCTCGTAAAGGAGGAATGGAAGGAACCATAGCAGGTTGTTCAACCACTTTATCTTTAGATTTATAAACTTCTTTGATCTTAGGAGGGACAATAAGACTTATTTGGTTATCTCTTTGTCTTTTGTAGGAAATAGGTGAAGGATTTTTCATGGGTTGATTTTGGTTACTTGGAAGTGATTTTGGATCAATCATGGTTTCATCAATGATAGGATTCTCAATCATGTGTTGAGGCATGTTGCTAATGGATAATTCCGCTATGTACTTTGCCTTTAAATTTTGATAAGATTTAAAAAATAAGTCATCACAAGGCTTAACAAGTTCCATGGGTTCAAGCTAAAATAAATCCAATGATAAATTCTCATGGGAAGACAAAGGATTAAAGCTAATATTGTGAAAAGTAAATATATCATTTTCAAATGGAAACTTTAAGCGTTTATGCACTATCGACAAGATGCCATCCATAAAGCATGGCCATGGGTAACCAAGCTTCACACGGAATTGGTATGATGATGGGATGATGGAGAATAAGACATTCAATTATTTGGGTCCAAATTTTAAAGGAAGAGTGATTGAACCTATTATAGGGTAAGAAAAACAATTATGTGTTGTGATCCATGCTTTGGATTGTTCATAAACATATTGATAAAGCTCATGGACAAACAAGAATTCCTCTATGATCACATTCTCTACACACATAGGATCAATTAATATCCCATTAGAAAGATTTTAGTTGATTCTTTCGGTGATGTAAAGAGCACCATCAAGTGCATGTCTAATTATGTCATTTTGGGAGAAAGCAATATCAAGGTACATTTTTGGTTTGACACTTACGAGGTTGCACGTCAATGAAGCCAACTGCATGTTCCAAGTCTACCTCATTTTTATTTATATTATCACTATTTGTATCTTCAAGTTTGTCAACATTCATGACATCATTCTTGGAATAATTAGCTTTCACAAAAGAGATATTATTATTTGGAATGGGGTTGGTAAAGATTCACAAATTTTGGTTGGGTGGGCAATAGACTTATTTCCTTGATCATTAACACCACCAATCTGGATGTGATTAGAATCAATGAGGTCTTGCACAATATGTTTAAGATGCTTACATTTTATGTATCATGTCCATTTTATTGGTGATATTAATGGAAAAAGGCATTCGAGTTGAATTTTGGAGGTAATGGATTAGTTGTATCAATGGCTCTTATAGGAGGTAAGGTAACTAAGTTCTTACTTATAAGTTGCAACATGATGGAATGAAGTGTATCAGGTAAATGGGTAAATTATCTACTCCTCTCCCTAAATGGATATGGATTTGTCATTTTTATAGCAGCCACTTGGGTGTTAACTTGTTGACTTGTTTGAGGTGTATTTATTTATAGAAAGCTCTTATTTTGTTTCTTGAAAGTTTGGAAATTATTTTGTGGCACGACTTCAGATTTCTTAGGATGGCTAGAAGGATTTGTTGCTTCATGATGACTAATCAGATTCTGATAGTCATGAAGGGTCATCCACAAGTGTGTAAAGGCTGGAAACTTCAACATCTCAAGTTTAGCTTGAATATTGGTATGCAAATTTACCATGAACATTCTTTGAATATTGGTATGCAAATATGTTATGAACATGTCGTTTTGTCGAGAGACTAACTACGTCCAACATTGATTAAACCCATAATTAATATGATATGTACTTATATTTACATATTTAAAAAAATTAAATGTTGTTAACTAATAGGACCTAGACTCTCAACTTCTATCCCACAAGAAACCTGCAACATCACCATCATAAATGTGGGATATTATTTCTTTTACTTTTTATTGAATCACACCCATTTTCATATTTATGTGCATGTATTTTTTATTTCTTGTCATACATGGGCATCTCCTAACACCACACACTTGATCAACATTCCATATTTTTTCCAAATTCCATGGAATGTGCTATGTATGTGGGTGCAACTTTCCCTTTGATTTTTGGATTGTTTACATGCACATTGACCTCAGTGGAAATTATAATGCACTTCAACACATAAAATTCACCTACCTACTCATGAATAATTTCTTCAAAAAGTCTCACAGTTCAGGATCGTGTATGCCTCCATATATTTGGGTTGTGAAGTCACTCAACGGTGCTCGCATATTTGGGTTGTGAATAGTCTCATCAAAAAAATTTGTATTCACATTACCCAACTTTTGCTTTATATTAATTTTCAAACGTAAATCAAAGATGTAACAAGTGTCATTAAGTACTTGTTTATTTAATATTGTTGTAATTATTTAGTATTGTAATAATTGTATGTAATGAGTAGTCCAAATTTGGTAGTCACACTTACATATTAAATGGCTTGACACTAGAGTTGTTGGTTAAATAAGAGGATGTAACTAATAAGTGCATGCATTTAATGGTTTATATTTAAAATTGATAATGACAAATAAATATTGATAATTATTGAATAGGAATGGGAATGACACATGTCAAGGTTCTATATGAGATTGATATATATTTTTGTTGAACAAACTGGATATTGAGAAGGGGGGTGAATCAGTATCCACACAAACTTGTTGAACAAACACTTAAAACTTTATTGTACCATAGAGAAAATTAAAGTAATAGTTAACATTAAGTTCTAGAAGACATGAACACCATATTTTACATGAAAAACCCAATAAGGGAAAAACCACGGTGAGGATTAACTCACGATATATAAAGTTATATGAAAATCGGTAATAAGAGGCTCATTGCCACAAATAGAAGCTCATTGCTTACAAGGACTTACTATCCAAAATGGAGGCTCACTGCCTACATAAAAATTAAACATAAATTGGCTAACCACCAAGAGTTGAATTGAGAAAGATACACCACATGTGTAGATTCGGTTCCTTTGATGCTCAGAATATTTGCTGATCTTCAACCACTGTTCACACTTCCCTGATACATACTTCTTCTCCTTCTCGCATTCACATTGCTTATCCTTTTTTTGCTTCGTCGCCTTACTACCCTTTCATTCTGTAGCTATCTTTTATAGATACCCAATGTATCCATATGTATTGATTAGGTTAGCTTCATATCAAGATTAATTCATCTGTGTCGTGCAACATCATGTTGGCTAGGATTAGTTAGATACCAAAATGTAATCTCAAGAACCGATGTCAATGAATTTCCCAAACATGAGAACATCTAAGATTGCATGTATACACACTTCTGACCATTATAAGACTTTTTCCAAAACCTCAGATCATACCGATTATCGAAGGAGATATCCAGACCAACATACCATAAATACCAGATCAAATACCAGATGAGATAAGCATGATCTTCACACCAGTACCCAGTATCGGACCAACATGGTGACATCAATGACAATATTGAAAAACTTCCAACAATATCCCCCTTTGTCATTGATGGTAACATGTGCAAAAAGTCTGATTCAAGATTCTCCTAAACTCTCCCCCTTTGACATGGGTATGTGCAGGATCATCATGGAAAAAACAAGCCCTTAAGTGGCAATGAAAATTTAGAAAAATCAGAGTTAGGCAACTTGACGTAAAAAATTGAATAAGTTATCTATATTATTTAAAAAATATGTAAAAAAGAATATGTGGAAAATTGAATGTAGTTTTTAAACTACTAGGTTAATTTTTGTAAAAAAAAAAACTATTTGGTGAAAAATTGAAATTTCAATGCAGTAGTACTTAAATTTCAGGGAAAAAATAAGAAGTAGGTGTCTGTCTGACCACCCTAACCATAATAAAATGATAACATTTTTTTATAATATTTTAGATATAAGTAGATGACTCATGTCTGGATGTGATGCATATTTTTTTGTAATTGTTTTTCAAGTAAATAATTAATTATGAATTTTTTATTACAAATTTTAAAAAATATAAAAACTCGTATGTTTGACCACCTTAACTTGGTCAAAAATTTATGAAATTCATTTTTTTTAATCCTATAGTATGCCAAGCATAGAATGTGACTCATGTTTTGGATTCAAAAAATGTGATACCATTTGAAAGCTATAGATGTTTTTCTATCAGGCTATCAATCAGGATTTTAGTCATAATTCTAATAGAAAATGAATAATAATTATTTATTAGATTCAAAGTAAAGTTTAATTTATATTGGTAGAAAGATGAGAAGCTCCTTTACAAACCCTTTTTGTTTCATCAATTTTGGGTAAAATAAATGTCCTCAACGACATGGGCGAAGTCTAGAAAAGCAAGGTAAGTTGTTAAACACGTTTTTGATGTTGACTTCTTAGGATTGGCAGGTCTAAACCAAATTCCAAAGCAAGCCCAAGCCTAATCCCTAGGCATTAAATTTTGTGTCATCATATCAGATATCCAATTCAAATTGGATATCCGATTTGAATCCGATATCTGATATGTTTTAGATATGAGTTTTAAAAAATTTATACAATTTTTAATATATGATTTTAAAAATGCAATAAAGTTTATAATTTAATATATATAATATAGAATATAGTTTATAATGTAGTATATAATATACAATTTATGATAATCTCTTACCGAATTATGTATTTAATATATAATATATTATATTATTTCAATATTTTAGCTAATCTATAAATATTTAAATATATATTACTAATATATAAAATATTTAAATATTATCCCTTTCCCTCTCTCTCTCCACCTCTATCTCTCCCAAGTCTCTCATGAAATCACTCCTATCTCTCTCCCCTCTACTGTCTCTCTCTCTATATCCCTCTCTCCCTCAACCTTCTCTCTCTCTCTCTCTCTCTCTCTCTCTCTCC
>CM021108.1:232491022-232508212 GCA_007115665.2 Sequoiadendron giganteum | reverse complement strand
TATATTGATATTTGAGCCTACGAGCTCCATTTTTGGGATATCTCATGACTCTATCATATGACATGATATTTTATGAGATTATATATATGCGATGCAGTTTTGATGCGGCCTATATGATTTTATATGTTATGGTGCTCCATGCTTTATCAGATGCTATGAGATGTATGGATATCATGTTTTATGTTTATGAATGCAATTATGGGTATGGTTATGTATGTATGCATTATGCAATGTATGATGATATGATTCCTATATGTTAATGCAAATGATGTTTATAATGTATGCCAGATGGATGAATGTAAATTATAGTGCCATGCAATGTGAATTATGGTATTTGATTTATATAAATGTGAAATGTGAATATGAAATGCTCGTATGATCATGTATGCACCTCTTTTTTTTTTTTTGTATGTCGCATGATATCATCAGAGGATGAGAGAACATAAGACGTAGATGGATGTTAATGTGGAGAAAGATATGCATGTTAGTGTGGACAAGATATCCATGTTAGTGCAGAAACAAAAATCCTTCAACATTTGCCTTAGTACTATCCTAGTTGTTTCTCTTTAATCATCATTGGGCGAAAATGTCATGATGGCTGACAAACACTATGATATGACGTAGATCAATAGTGTGCAAGGTTGAACCATCATGTAGATCAATAGTTGCAGACAAGGATGATCATGACTCATACGAGGAACGCAATTGCCCCTAGTCCTTTTGTCATAACCAACTGCAAAAAAGAACAAGACTAATCATGAGACATAGTTGCTTCTCTAAATTCTGATGTCAGGACATCCTTGAGAAACTAGCCACATGACAGTCAAAAACATATAGGAAAATCATCGTACTACATCGTTGCTCCTCTAAATCTTGAAGTCAGGACATCCCTAAAGAACTAGTAGAAGGATGATCAAAAGGACTAGGATGATCATCATGGTATGCCGTGGTTCTTTTAGCATAGAAAACTAATATCATGATAACCATTAAAAAGACAGATAGTGTTTGCCAAGTGTTCGCCAAGTGAACAAAATGTCAAGTGTTGAAAATGCCAAGTGATTTAATGTCGAAATGCCAAGGTTGACGGGGTCAAGGTTTCCAAATGTCAAGTGATACCAGATTCAAGAAGGACACATCCTGAATGACGTTGATATCAAAAGGATCGATTCTCAAAGTTAGGAGAATCCATCAAAATGCCAGATGATGATGATGACGATGCTTAGGAAGGACACATCCAAAAGCATAAATAATTGATGAGAGTTGCTTTTCAGAAGGACACATCTGAAGAAGAACCCAAAGTTTTTCCAGGTTGATTTGTCTTGATAGAATTTGAATAGATGTCATTACTGCCATGCCGATTTGACTGAAATGTTGATGAAACCGATTGTTGATAGATTGCTCGCTCACGATCGATAAAAGATTGGTTTGAATTTGATGATACTTTGACGTGTGTGAAAGTGTAGTGCCATGAACCCTAATGGGCTGACCTAGTGTGGCCTTGGGGGCTCATCGATTGATGGCCTTGCCTACGTCATGCACTCAGAGACCTCATAGTTCGACACGACCAATGACTTTGTCCAAAGGATAGAAGTTTGAATCATGATTTTATTTTGACAAACCTAGAAAGACTAACCTAATGTCTCGGGGATTCAAAGATGAATCTTGCCTACGTAGAAAATGCGCAGAGACACCATAGTTTGGACCAAGACAACATATTGATTGACGTGACTGATTGGATTCATGGGACAAGCATTGAATTTGACTCTCTTTTTGGGATTTTGACATTGATTTGGATGTTTTTGTGATTTCCTCAAGACATTTTTCAAACTTTTAGGTCTTTTTTTAGGACTTTTTCATATTTTTATGACTTTTTTTTATGACTTTTTCAGATTTTTATGACTTTTTTCAAGACTTTTTCATATTTTTATGACTTTTTTCAAGAATTTTTATGAATGCAGGAACATGTGCGACACCCACTACAGTTACATGATAAAGGTCTTGCCCCCAGACAAGTAGAGGATTATCCGGGTTGAATGAAAAGGAAATAGGCAGACGTGGAACAAAAGGCAAGGATATGCAAGGGGTGATGTAAGCCGATGCTAGCCACGACCGAAATTGATAGGACTTATGATGAATGTCGTGAATGTGTTAGGCTGTTGATGATTATGCCAAGTGGATGACGACCGATTAGAGTAAAAGTAGATGGCGGAGCAATGATTGACTACGCATGGCGCCTGTTTGCCAGGTTTTCACTATTGGACGAATTCATGTCATTTTACTATTTTTTCCATTTTTTTATTTTTTTTTGGTGTCACCAAGATGCTTGTTTGCCAGGTTTTCGTCAAGGGATGATTTTTTCTTATTTTTCCATTTATTTTTTGTAGTTTTAGGTTTTAGCCAAGCTCTCTAATGCTGTGTAGAACTTTTGCAGATGTAAGATATTGATGGGTTTTGTCAACTGTTCTCCATTAGGTGTGGCCAACTGATAAGCTCTAGAACCGAAAGCTATCATATTGATGGGTTTTGTCAACTGTTCTCCATTAGGTGTGGCCAACTGATAAGCTCTAGAACCGAAAGCTACAGTAATAATATAAGGACTGAGCCAATTAGGCCCAAACTTTCTAGGCTTTTCACGATCAACCTGATTTCTTGGATTCTGCATGAGGACCAAGTCATCGATTTCAAATTTTCTCACCACTACTCTTTTGTTATAGCTCCAACAGAGATGATTTTGATATGCCTACAAATCGTTCAAGGCATTTTGTTGTCTTTCTTGTAACATTTATACCTCATGTAGGCAAGACTGTTTGTACTCTTCATTATCGATCATTCCCTTCAAGGAGACTAAGAGAGAAGGAATTTCGACCTCGATGGGAAATATGGCCTCAAATCTATAGACAAGGGGAAATGGAGTGGCTCCAGTGGGTGTACAAATGCTGGTACGGTAGGCCCAAAAGGCATGATTGAGTTGTGGATACCAATCTCGGCCAGTGTCATTGATGGTCTTCTTAAGAATGCGAAGAATTGTTTTATTCGATGCCTCAGCTTGATCATTACCTTGTGGATAATATGGTGTGGAGAAATGGTGTTGGATGTGGAATCTCTCATAGAGTTCACGAACATCCTAATTTTTGAATGGACGACCATTATCTGTGATGATGGATTGTGGGACACCATGCTGACAAATCATGTAATTAAGGATAAACTTGGATATTTGCTTACCAGTGATGTAAGTGAGGGGGAAAACTTCAATCCACTTAGTAATGTACTCAGTGGCGGTGATTATGAATTTATGGCCGTTAGAGGAGGATGGATGGATCTCACCCATGAGGTCGAGTCCCCATTGTGCAAAGGGCCATGGAGAAGTGATGTGGCTTAGCTCCTGTGCAGGTGTGTGGATTAGGTCACTGTGCACTTGGCATTTTCAACATGTTCTGACAAACTAAAGAGAATCTTTTTCTAGTGTAAGCTAATAGTATCCAAGTCTGGTGACTTTCCTAGCTAAATTTGGGCAACTCGAATGAGATCCGCATATACCCTCATGCATTTATGGTAAAGTTGTTTGGGCTTCATCAATGTCATGACAATGAAGAAGGGTGTTATCAAAGCCACGGTGGTATAGGGTGTCACTGTCAATGGTGTGTCAGGTGGCTTTACATATAAAGGAATTTCTCTAGTTATTGGAAAGGTTGGGTGGTAGGGTTTGGGACTTAAGATAATCATAGATGTCTTGGTACCAAGGTGAACTAGGACCAACAATCTCACAAACCATTTATGACTTTGGGGTGTCATATGTCGACATCAATAGTTGTTCAACTAAGAACTCAAATTGTGACACATTTTTGGGGATTTCTAAGAGAGATTCAATAGTAGCCATTGCATTAGCTACCTTATTCTGTGTCCTGGGGATTTTCTCAAAGGAAATCAATTTGAAATATGTCAGGAAGCTATCCAACATTCACTTGTAGGGGAGCAATTTTTCATCTTTTGTTTCATAGTCATCATTCACTTGGTTGATAACTAACTAAGAATCCCTGAATACTAGCAATGTCTGAATTTTCCATTTAATTGCAATTTTGAGTCTTGTGACCAATGCTTCGTATTCTGCAATGTTATTAGTACAAGGGAAGGTGATTTGGAATGCCTTAGGAATGGAATCCCCTTGTGGTGTGATGAACAAGATACCCGCTCCTAAGCCATGACCAGTGTGGGACTCGTCAAAATATAGTTTCTAAGGTAATGTAGGTTTTGCATGAAAGATGGACTCATCGGGAAAATTAGTTATCAGTGGATGAGTGCCTTGGATGGGTGCATCTGCAAGTTGATTTGCTATTACCCACCCTTTTATTGCTTTGCGCTCAACATATTGTATGTCATATTCACTCAAAATCATGACCCATTTTGCTAACCGACCCGTTAATGCTACTCGACTTAGGAGATACTTTAGTGGATCAATCTTGGCTACTAGGTGTGTTTGGTGACTTAACATGTAATGTCTTAGTTTCTGTGCTACAAAGACAAATGCAAGGCATGCATGTTCAATGGTTGTATAGTTCAACTCATATCCTATCAATGTGCGACTGATATAGTGTATAGCTCTTTCTTTTTCCTCATAGTCATTTTGTGCCAATAATGCCCCCAATGCATTTGTAGTTGCAGAGACATACAAGATCAATGACTTGCCTTCAATGGTTGACATTAGGACAAGTGGTGTCAATATATATTCTTTGATTTTTTCGAAGGCTGTGTGGCATTTTTCTGTCTATACAAAGGGGATACTTTTGCCTAACAGGTATTGAAATGGTTGACACTTGTTTGCCAACTGTGTGATGAAATGTCAGATGGACTGCAGTCTGCCCTGAAGTGTTCTCAACTCGCTGATTCCTTTTGGTGGAGGCATGTCTAGAATTGCTTTTCACTTTAGTAGGATCAACTTATATGCCTCATCGTGAAACTATGTATCCCAATAGTTTGCCCGAAGTAACCCCAAAGACATATTTTTTTGGGTTCAAATGAACCTTGTAATCCTCTAGTCATCTAAAATTTTTGTCTAGGACCCCGAGATGATCCTTCCGTGTCAAATATTTGGCCAAAAGGTCATCCACATAATCTTCCACTAGGATATGCATCATGTCATGAAATATTGTTGTCATAGCTCTTTGGTATGTGGCGCTTCCATTCTTTAAGCCAAAAGGCATGGCATTCCAGCAGTATGTTCCCCATGGGCATGTGAATGCCATTTTGTGTTGATCCTCAACTGCAATGCAAATTTGGTTATAGCCCAAGAAACCATCCATGAGAGACAACATCTTGTACCCTGCTATGAGATCAACAATCATGTCTATATTTGGTAATGAGAAATCATCTTTTGGGAAAGCCTTATTTAAGTCTCTAAAAGCTGTACAGATACGGATTTTTCCATTTGTCTTTGTGACAGGGACAATGTTGGATATCGAATCGACATAGTCTATTGATCTTATGAATCCAGCATCCAGTAACTTCTTTAGTTCAACCTTTACAAGTAGTGCGATATGTGGATGCAGTTTTTGCAATTTTTTTTTGACTGGTTTGATACCTAGAATTAGAGGAAGATGATGCAATACCAATTTTTGGAATTTAGGTTTTTCTTCTTCTGACAATGATGCAACCAAGAGAACCATTTTGAGGTTCTCTGGTGTAGCTATGTTAAATTCTATGGTGTCTTCTATAAGTATTGCCGATTTTTCTTGTGTTATGGGAATAAAGTCCAATACTCCATCCTTAGGTTCCTCAAAGAGGTTTTCACCTTCGGATACGTCCTTTATTTTTACTATTTTGTTGTCAGAAGGTGTCTTGCGGTTTTCACCTAAATAAATTTCTTTTTTTATTTTATTCTTTGTATTTTTGCGACTAGAGGATTGCACAGTCTCCTCGAAGTAAGTTGCACAATCTAGGTCAATAGAGAATCCCACTTTGTGATCACCCCACGATATGCCCCCTCAGAGTCCCATGAACTCTGCAATTGCCTCATCATTCAGAAAGATATCCATAGTAGGTGGCTCTTGTTGGTCCCAATCAATCAGTTATGGGTAAACAAGGGAAATCCCATCATCAGTGTTGGTAGAGGATGGGGAAGATGCAGAAAGAACGCAAATTGAAGCCTCAAGTGTGAAGGTGAAGTTGTCAATTTCAACTTCCGTGTCAGATTCGATGGATGGACCATACTCAGAGTCAGATGAGTTAAATTCATAGTCATAATAGGGCACAAAATTATCAACATCATGAGTATTGGATGGCATTTCAGAGGCATGGATAGTAGGTTCAGACATGTCAGGTTCATGGGTGGGCTTAGGAATGGGGTGAGAAAATTTAGATGTTGCCAGTGACAATTTTTGTTCTTTTGGATCCCAAAGAAATATTTACCCATTCCTTATTTTTAGAGTGATGGTCAATAGTATCAATGTTGTATTCTTGTCAGAATCTTTCTTCAAAAGGGAGCTGGCTAGGTTCTAGGAATAGTTCATCAATATCATAGTTACTCATGGTTTTCTCAGATCCCTATTCCCATTCATTAGAGTTAGTTTCGGTAAGGGATTCTTCACTTGTCTCAACACTTTCTGGAGCCATTACATCCTCACTTGAAAGTTCATAGGTTCGTCGATCATCATTTTTGAGTTGGTCAAACCCTAGCCCTATGTACCTTGGTCATGCAAAAACAATAACAGGTTCTCTCCTTCCATTGTTGGATTTTCCAAGACCACTTGTGTCGTCAAAACCTAGTGCCTTGCATATGTCAGCCTTTTCCATATAGATGCCCTGGTAGTGAAGGTAATCCTTCCGGATCTTTGTAGATCCAATTAGCTATGTCAATAATGACTTCATTACTCATATCTCCCCATAGTGTGAATATTGTTTTTGGTGGAACCTTGAAAGTTGTTTTAGGCTTGACTGCAAAACATTGTCTACCATAGACTTTAGATGGCTTAGTTATTGTGGTGATACAGTAAGCCACATTGAGTTTGAATTCTCCACAACCAAGGTCCTGGATCTGAAGGTCATTACTTGGTATGGAGGCCGAGGAGGATGGTGCGAAAAAATTTGATGGAGTGGATGATTTGGTGAGTGCATATGGGTCAATATATTTGGAAGAGGTGGAAGCTGAGGCTTCTTGATTGATGGGTACTTGGTGCTTAGCAGTGGCTCTCAGATTGGTACAGTATTGAAATGGATCAAGATCTCATGGGATAGTAATTTTAGTACCATCAAAAGGGAACTTCAGGCATTGGTGGTATGTGGAAGGAATGGCCTTTAGGGCATGAATCCATGGGTGACCAAGTAAGATATTGTAATGTATGCCATGATCCAGGACTTGGCAAGTTGTATCTATAATAACTGGTCCCACACAAATTAGAATTGTGATGACACCTTTAGAAGCATGTTCTTCATCATCATACACCTTGATGACAATGCTCTTGGTAACATCTACACATGCATCAGAGAAGCCAAGAGCTTTAACCAATTTTAAAGAGCAGATGTTCAATCTTGCTCCACCATCTACTAGGACTCGTCTAACCTTATGCTTATGGACAAAAACCTCTGTATGAAGGGAATCATTATGAGATGGTTTAGGTGAGGATTAGTCAATGTCTAAAAAGGTAATGTGGTGAGGCGAGGTCAAATATCCGACCATAGTTTCGAAATGATTGACATCAATGTTGTTTGGGATGAAAGACTCTTGTAGAACCTTATCCAAGATGGCCTTATGTGTGGGTGAGATGTGGAGCAATTCAAGGATGGAGATTTGAGTAGGTGTTTTGTTCAATTGATTAATAAGGTAGAAATTTGGCTTAGGTTTTGATTGCCTGGTGGATGAACCGGGTATGGTAATTTTAGGCTGACGAGCAAAGGGACCTGGGATGGTGACCTTTCCTTTACATGTGGTGACATTTCATTCTGAGGCCTTTTTAATGGTGATGGTATTGACACATTTATCTTCATCAGTAGCGCGAAGATTGTTAATGATGGTACCACCAGAATAATTGAAGGCAGGATAAACATGATTGGCTTGATTATTGAATTGCTTTGCGCTAGACGAGGAGGGGTTACCAGAACCATGATCCTATAGTGGGTTCTTGTGGATTGTATGATTTGAATTAGATGCAAACAGTTGACCTCCCAACTCAATGGTATGGTTTTCTATAAGGTCTTGCACAAGATTTCGTAACTGACGACAAGAGGAAGTTTTGTGCCCTTTGACATGGTGGTAATCACAAAATGCATTATCATCCCACCATGATGGCTTGAATTGACCAGGGTCATACAATTTAGGTTCTTCCAAAGTTATGACACTGTTTTGGATAAGTTTCTTTAAGACAATTTCGATGGCCTCACCTAGGGGGGTGTATGTGCGTTTTTGAAATTGTCGTGGTTGACATGGCTACCTTTGATTAGATTGAGCGGGATTATTTTGAATAGAATTGGTAGTTGGTGTCGGTGTAGTCATAGGTGCATTTTGATTTTGAACTCCTTTGATGGTGAGTACATGACCTGTTGCATTGATGGTTTTCACATCAACCACACCATCATTGGTGATGTGTTTATTTTTAACCCAGTATTTGGTTTTATCATTAGAAGCACTTGGGTTAGTATTTATGGTGGTGTTGATTGTTTTTCCACCATATTTTAATTCACCTTTGGTGATCAAGGATTTTTCAAGTTGAACACATTTTTCAACAAGCTCAACAAAGGTGGTACAACAATGGACTTGTAAGCCATATCTTAGCGGTCCTAGGAGATTTTGTACAAGCATGGTTTCTCCTTTTTAGGTATTTCCACTGGACATTTGCTTGCTAAGGTTCTCCATCTTTGAAAGAATGGGATAAAAGTCTCTCCTGCATCCTCTTGGGTAAGTCCGCATAAGGAGGCAATGCCAATATCCATGTCAATGTTATAGGTGTAGTTTTCAACAAACTTGTTTGCCAATTCATCCCATGTTTTGATTCCTTTAGGCAATAGCGAGAACCACTCCAGTGCATGGCCTAAGAGACTTCTAGAGAAGAGTCTCATGAGATAGGTTTGTTCATATGCAATGTCCATGCAACTGGTGGTGAATTCTCTTATGTGTTCAATGGGGTTCGTCTTGCCTTTGTATTTAGGGAAATGTGGCACCACATATCCATGAGGAAATAGTGGCATGTACAAGGTTGTGTCAAGCGGATATGGATATAAGTCATGTGACAAGTAAGACTTTTTGTTTGACTGTTGTAAGGTCTCCACTTGCATTTGAAGAGCAGCAATTTTGAGTGTGAGTGCCTCCATAATTGGGTTTTTGGTAGCATCACACATGTTGGTGATAGGTATGGATTGAGTGCCCACCTGTTGTCATGAGATGTGTTGGTTTGGGATTTGTTGTTGGAGAGAAAAATGAGTGTTCCAATTTTCCGGTTGTTGGAAATGAGTGTTTTGATGAGGGATGTGCTGTTGTGTATGAACTTGAGAAGCATAAGTGGGGACATGAGATCCTGCCATGTGGGATTGAATTTGGGGGCCTTTTTGGCCTTGAGCATGTTGATGCCCAAATGTAATGGAAGATTGGGTGCCTTGATTTCCTTGTACAAATAGGTAATTATGGCCTTGAGGAATGTTGGTATTTACCTTTGAGGAATTAGGTTGGGTGCCTTGAATGACAACTCTTCGTTTATTCTTCCCAAAATGGTTTGATGAGTTGGTTGCCATTGCATTCAAAGAACCTAATAAGAGGTTTGGTGATGTACTCATGGAACTAGATGAAGTGCCAAAGAGGTTTGAGGTGTTTGCACCCATTGTTGATCCAAATGTTTGTGAAGGAATAGTGGATGTTTGTTGGGGGATGGATTGTGATGTGGTGTTGGTTTGGGTAGATGATCCCCCAATAGATATTGTGTTGATCACGGTGGATGCATTGGTTGTGGTGGTAGCAGGACCAAGGGAGGTAGCATTAATGGTGTTAATGACATTGTGTGAAGTGGCTCCCATGGAAGTATTGTGTGATTGGGGATCAGGAGATGTTGCTCTAATAGTGTTGAGGTCAAATCATTTTGGTAACCTAGTCCCTTGGTCAAGGAGCATGGCTAGGTATTTGGCTGAGTCATTTAGAAAAAAATCTTCCACAAAAGAGGCCACTTCTGGGTTTTGGGCAGCAACTTGTATGTCTTCTTCAAAGACTTCCCCATTTTGGTCTATGCAGAAAAATTATTCAAAAGGATTGTGTGAAGAGGATGGAATGAAAATCTCACTGAGAGGATTAATGAACAAATTCCCCATGTTGGTATTTGTATTCATGTCATTCATGTTATTGGGGAAATTGTTGGTATTGACATTCATGCCATTTGAAAAGTTGCAAATTTTGGTGTCTTGACGAAAAGAACCCATGAGTATTCTTTTTCTCTGTAATCTAGTTTCAACCATAAAATTTTTTGCTCAACTTTGGAAAATGGTGGAGGATGGTCTAAATATGCAAAATTTATGACACTATGTTTTTGAGTTTTTTGGAATGAAATGATGCTATGTAATGATGGTGAGTGGTAATGCAAAATGAGATTAAAAGGAAACTAAAGGTATGTAAATGCAAAGGATAACTATTGCAAATGGGATGAGACCAAAAGTGAAAAGACTAATGGTATACAAATGCAAAGTATTTTAAGATGCACTCACTAATGGTAAATATAAGGAGATGTAAACTTGACCACTCAAAGTTTTGACAATGCTTTAGGTTTGGAATATCAATGGATTGTAAAAGGACTAGGGAGGACAAAGTGAAATTTCCACACTCTAGTGAGTGGGAAATAGTTCACCAAAGGTAATGACTAAAGACAAAAGGGTAATTGAGTCCAATGATAACCTACTTTTGAAATGAAAATTTTTAACAAAGGATGGTAAGGAATCTACTCCTCAAATCTACAAAAAATGGGAGTGTTTAGAATGATGGGAAACCTTAACAATGCAACTAATGAAATGCAATGGAATCCTATGGTGACTTAAGAATGCTACTTATAATGCAATAATGAGTGAAGTTGAGCAATTCAATATTTAGTTTGACAAAGATAGTAGAGAAAGACGTGTTGGAGTCTGGTAAGGACAAAATTAAGTCTCAATTTTGATAATGAAAAGAAAATTTTAGAGACTAGCAAATGTGTCGCAACAAATGTGTTGTGATAGAGCAAATGCATGGCAAAAAAGGTGATTGTGGTGTTGTAGAAGGCGAATGAGGTTTGAAATTGTGATTGCAGTGTTTGGTCAAGAAATTGCGGTGAGAGATAGTCAATTGCATCATTTTAAGTTGCACATGCATTGCAACAGAGTGATTGTGGCTTAGAATTTATCAATTACGGTTTGAAATAGCAGTTGCATCATGAAAAGGTGATTTTGACAAAAAATTAGCAGATTGCAAGGATTTTGTTTCAACTTGGCAGTGTTGTTTCAGATTTTGGGGTTGATTGTCATTTGTTCAAGTTGTCTGAAAAAAAATTGGAAAACACATGATGTTGTAAAAAAAGTGAAAAACAACCACATAGAAAACATTTACAAAAATCCTATGGCTGCAAAGACAGTATTCTTATGGATTCCATGTAGATTTTACTCCAACTACATATTCTTAGCGAATGAATTCAGAAGCTCGGCCCCATAGGCTCCCCCTTACAGTGCACTCACTTCTCAGGGCAACCAAGATTCTAATCTCCATGAAACTCCCATGGCATATTGATCATCTCTACTAAAAATTGCGCAGGTGTGAGTGCCTTAGCAACGACCGTTGCTGCACCAAAGAATAGAAGGTTTTTGGCCACTAAAAACAAGGGTTTTAATTTAGGCACCCATTCGAGTGGTCATACATGGGGCACAAGATTAAGCTCCATTAAGGAGGCACTCCAGCCTGAAGAGGTTAAGCTAAACAGGGTTTTGGGGAGTACTACTTGGTCTGTATGACATATCTGCACTAGTAATCCTAGGTTTTTCCTTAGGATTCAAATTTGTATATCGGTCGGAAGTAGCTCGGCTAAAGAGCTTCATTGCTGGTTTGAGTTGCTTTAGGGTGAGAACTTTTTCCCACCAAACTAGGCCCAATTTCTAAAGTTAACAAAAGAGAGAAAACATATTCGTAGTTCAATCAATCTTTGTTGAAAAACAAAGAGAGAGCACACCAGTATGTTTGACTCACACTAGCATGGTTGTTCTTTTTAAACCCAAATTGAAATATGAAGATGTGATAACTAACAAAATCACAAAACAAAACAAGCACGCATTCATTTTAACTGTTTGTAGTGTTGTTCAAGCAAAGGGTTCATTTTAACCATTTTTAGTGTGAGCTAACTAACAGTTCATTTTAACCCATGAAAGTGTGATTGTTCTTTTTAAACTCATGCAAATGTGTGATTGTTCATTTTAACTACGAGTGACATACATGATTGATTAGATTATTGAAAAAATAAATAAACAATAACCAAGGGTTAGATTCCAGCTTGACACATGCTATAATAGACAGATTAGTACCAAAAATCTCTAATCTAAAAATAACAAAAAAAAATTTCCGAAAGACAAAAAAAAAACTTTTTACCAGTCGACTGCATCGCATCGGAGCGAATGCGTCGTTCGAAACTTCAAATGTGGCTCGGTATGTCGAATGCGGTTTGGGTTATGTCGATTTTGGTTCTTTGTCTATCAGATGCAACGCGGGTTGTCAATTGCGTCACTCGAATAACAAGTGTGTCATGATAGAGCATATGCATCGCTTGAGGTAGCTAATGTGGCACAATAGAGTGGTTGCATCACAGGAGCTGTCGAATGCGTTGCTTTGTACCTGTACATACAAAATGAAAAAAACCATATGATAACCTACAAAAACATGTCAAAAAGTGTCGGGTTCACCAATGTAACTGAGGATTTTTTTGCAAGATTAGATTGTTAGCAAACATACATGCATATTATATCGAATCCACAATAACAATAGAATGCATAGGAAATAACTGAAACAAGCTCACCCAATCCTTCTTCCTCCATGACTAATTTACATTGTACCTTCTAGCTTGCTGAAATGTAAAGTGTGCCCTCATATTGTGACAAGCAAATCTATACTATGGACTAGCCCTAAGCCAAGTGTTGAAGGATTTCTTAAATACTATGTAAAAGAAACTAAATCCTATATGCAAGTATTAAAACTAGCTAAATGACAAAACAAGATGAATCTAAAACTCAAGAAAATGCAAGAGAGATTAAGATCAAATTCAGAGATTCAAGATATTCAAGATTATTGAAAATGAGGACAAAATTGGCATTTTATAGAAAATACAATTTTGGATGGACGGATAAGATTAAAGATTAAGAAATGCCCCAAAATCAATGGTCAAGATTCAAAATGACAACTCTCAATTAGGGTTAGGGTAAGATTCCCAAATGAGTGGACAAGATTTAATTTAAGAAATTAAATCAAGGATGGAGATTAAATGTGATAGTGAGATGAAAATTAGTAAAAAATCAAGAAGATCAAGTTGAACAAGAAGATGACATTTAGAAAATCAATAATTTTAGCAATTACTTGATTTGTAGAAGAATATTACCATTTTGAATTAAAATTAATTCAAAATATGAGTTTAGTGTTATAGTAAATAATTGATTTTAAAATTATTTACTAAAAGAAGTGGCAGTTAATCATGCGAGGCCATTTTAAATAAATTGTTTTATTTAAAATGAGGGAAATGTTAAATAAGGCAATTAAATAATTAGAAATAATTATTTAATTTAGAGAAAGTGATTAACTAATTAAATAAATTATTAAATCTATTTAATTATAAGAAGACTTGAGGATTAGTGGCATATTAAATAATTTATTTATTTAATAATTAAGAAGACATAGATGGCAGAGATTTATTAAATAAATTGAGAAATTTATTTAATTATGAGAAGACATTAGATAATTAGTGATACATTAAATAAATAAATAAGATCTATTTATTTAATAATCGTGAAGAATAAAAGAACATGAATTAATTAAATAATTATGAATTATTTAATTAATAGTCGAAGGTGGGCCACAAACATAATTAAAATGTTATAATTATGCTAGGACGAAAAAAGATGAAAAATAGAGCTTGCAAGCCTAGGTCATTTTTATGTGTCTACACTTAGATCATAGTTTTTTCCTTACACATCTACACAATCGAAATTTATAACTTTTTCATATGTTAAAAAAGGTCATAGTTGAATTATTATTCAAGGGATTTGTCATTTATGGGTTATGCTCACTCTTATAACCTATTTCTTTAGAAATACTAATATTTAGAGAGATAATGCTTATTGAACATCCCAAAGGGTCATATCTAATTGAAATGAGGTCTTAAGGTCTAGTCATGGCTACCATATAGTACATAATTAAGATCTATTTTTTATCTTTCATTTCTCATTAATTTTCCTATGAGAAACCTCAAGAATCAACCTCTTAGGTTTTTTGAAGATTAAAGAAGATGAGGTCCCCTCTCCTTTAATTTAGCTTAGTACTATCCTTTCCTTACTTCTCTTGGATTTTATTAGTGATTCTAGGGAAAAGGATCTATGGATTTAAATTATGAATGATTCTTTTTTTGAGGACATAGTGCTATTTTTCACCTTTCCTAGACTATTAAACCTTTAAATATTTATTGGTGGAGAAGACCCAAATTCTTTTCAACCATTGGATATTTGTTAGAGTTTGAATTATTATTCATTTTTGAAAGAGATGATGGATTTTCTATCTATATATCAAGTTGTGTGCTACTAAAACCAACCTTATGAGGTAAATCAAGATGAATTTCAAGGAGGTGTAGTTGTAGGTTGAGGTGCACATGAATATCATTCTATATTTCTATGAAGACAATATTTATTTTATAAATATATAAGATATAATGGTAGGGGTCAAACTATATGAGATAAGATATGTGAACTTTAATAGGTCTATTTAATAATAGTATGCAAGAATATCCTCAAGTTAGTATATATTTCTTTGTTAAATCCTAAATAACATAATCATAATATAATTTACCCTAGTCAATCATTCCAAGTACATATGTAAAAAATTCCTTAAAAATATTGTATCACATATGTCATGTGTATAGTTTTATTCTGTTTTATTTTCATAGAGATTAGCTCCATCATATGAATTGTACTCAAATCCATGTATAGTCATTTCGTTAATTTTCAAAATGATACAATTAAGTTCAATCTCTTTTTATGATGCAATTATTCTTTGTCACTTCTTCAAATGTATTCTTAGCTATCTACTAGATCACTGCTTTCAACAATCAATAAGTAATTGCCTTCTACTTGTAGACACATAAAAAAAGACCTAGGCCTCCAAGCTCTATTTTTAATCTTTTTCTTCCTAGCATAATTAAGAAATTTTAATTATGTCCTTGACTCACTTTCGACTATTAATTAAATAATTCATAATTATTTAATTAATTCATATCTATTTATTCTTCATGATTATTAAATAAATAAATTTTTAATGTGTCACTAATTATCTAATGTCTTCTTACACTTAAATAAATTTCTTAATTTATTTAATTATTTTTGTCCATTATGTCTTCCAGATTATTAAATAAATAATTTTATTTATTTAATTAATTATGTCACTAATTAAATCCTCTTCTTTCTAAAATTAAATAAATTCTTCTTTATTTAATTTTGTCCACTTTCCACTATAATTAAATAATTATGTTTAATTATTTAATTATTCATTAGCCTCTCCTCTCTTAAATTAAATAAATTTTATTTATTTAATTTGGTCCACTCTCCTGAATTTTAAATTAAATAATTTATATTTAATTTAAAAGGTTCCCTTTTTCACATTCTTCTATAATTAAATAATATCTTTATTATTTAAATTCCACCTAAATTAAATAAATTTTTATTGTGTTCATTTTAAATTAAATTAATTTATGTAAAATAAGTCCCACCACCTAAATTAAATAATTTTATTATTTAATTTCTCCTCTTTTATTGTGCTCATTTTAAATAAAATGTATTTATTTAAAATAAGTCCCACTTTCTAATTTTCCTTTTTGAGTAAATAATTTAAATTTAAATTATTTACTATCACATGACCCCACCACTTTTGAATTAAATTAATTTTTAAATTCAAAAAGTCAACATCACCTCTTGAATGAAATAATTTTAAAGTATTATTTGATTCTCCAACAGCTTCGTTTTGTGTGCCCAAAATCTCTTGTCACATGTATTGTTAGTCATTGATTTTATTTTCTAAAAATCAATCGTGTCCATTCATTTCAAATCTGACCTAATGTTTCCCTAACCCTAATTGTGGGTTGTTATATTGAATCTTGTCCATTGATTCTAGGGGACTAGTTAACTTTTAATCTTGGCCATTCACACGAAATTGCATTTTCTATAAAATGACAATTTTGGTCTCATTTGACACATCTTGTAATTTCATATCTTGCAACCTCACATCTTGTAGTCTCATTTTATTTGCACTTTCATACTCTTGCATGTTTCTTCATTTGTCATAGGCATATTTAGATTTTATTTGACATAGTTTAGACATTTTTAGATGCTTACTATTTGTAGTAGGGCATCGTATAGCATATAGTCATTCAAAAATCCTTCAACATTTGCTTAGGGCTTGTCATTTCCATTGGCTTGCTCGTCATAAATATGAGGGAAAATACATATTTCAGCAAGTTGAGAAGGTATAATGGAGGTCAGTCATGGAGGATGAAGATATCTGGTGAGATTGTTTCATCTATTCCTTTGCAGTTCATTATTACTTTGGGTTTTTATGTTTTGCATGTGATATTGCTAACCCTAGAAAAATTCCCTTAGTTAAATTGGTGAACCTGACATGTTTTGATAAATTTTGAAGAAATTTTGGAGTTGAATCTTTTTTGTTGCGGGTTTCGTTAGCATTTTATTGTAGGTTCTGCATCATTCTGGGAACAAAACCCTAGTTTTCAAAGATTCGACCATATCTCTCAAACGGCTACATATTTTCTAAAAAAATGTTTTTTGCAGGTTGGGGACAACATCAAGAGCTTCTAGTTCGAAAATCAAATTTTTTGGAGTTGTTTTTAATTTTTTATAATTTTGTTTGTTATTTTCATGAAAAATCAATTTTGAGAGAAAATTAGCGAATTTTGAGAGAAAATTAGCGAATTTTGAGAGAAAATTAGTGAATTTTTCGGATTT